>MDKH01023247.1:0-14688 GCA_005239495.1 Nicotiana undulata
AGGAAAAGGCTCAGGTCTATGCCCGCAATCCCTGTATGCAATGCAGAATGAGGAAAAGGCTCATGTCTATGCCCGCAATCCCTATATGCAATGCAGAATAAGGGAAAGGCTCAGGTCTATGCCCGCAATCCCTGTATGCAATGCAGAATGAGGGAAAGGCTCAGGTCTATGCCCGCAATCCCTGTATCTATACGTAATATAAAGTAAATCTCCAAAATAACGTAGTTTTACGGGTTCGAGGAAAAACCAGTTGGAAATCTCGAAGAAAGATCATTAAATCAGTTTCAAAGGATAGTAACGATTGGAAAATCAGTTAGAAATCAATTTACCATGATAAACCTTAAGTTATTATGCAATTTAAATGATAGCAGTAATAATAGAGTTGGAAAGAAAGCATTATGTAGAAAGAAATAAGGAACTTCAGTGAAAATATCCCACGCACGCGCTCGTCACCTCATGTACACGGGGTTTTTATAGGAAAAACCAGCAAAAATGCCTAAGGGAGATTCCCCTGCGATCCCTGACCAGGCCACTGGGGCTTCGCACCTGCGGCATAAGTCCCGCGCCTGCATGCTCGCACCTGCGGAAATTCCATCGCAGGTGCGGAACACCAGATACAGGTCTGGTTCAGCACTTTGAAATTTTCCAAACTTCCAGATAAGCATTCGAAACAACCCCGAGGCCCCCCGGGACCTCACCCAAAACCACTAACTGATCCCAATACCCTATCCAAACTTGTTCGGGCCTTAAAAACAAGTCCCCTAACCTCAAAATATCCAAAAATGCATAGATTCAAGCCTAGGAACTTAGGAATTTTCAAGAATTCACTTCCGACGCCGAACAACGTCTAAACTCGTCCGAATGACCTCAAATTTTGCACAAAGGTCATAAATGATATTCCGGACATGCTGTCGCTTTTGGAATTCCTTGACCCATGTCCGATATCAAAATCTCACCTATTGGCCGAGATCGCCAAAATTCTAACTTTCGCCAATTCAAGCCTAAATCTACGTCTTGCCTCAAAAACACATTCCGAACACGCTCTCAACCCCGAAATCACTAAACGGAGCTGACGTGGTCGACGGATTTCCATTCCGGATCCGTCTTCACACAGCTCCAACTCCAGCCCAATTTCTAAGGTCAAAGCTCACCTTAAAGGACTATATGTCCAAAAACACTGCAATTTTCATCACTCAACGCTCCGAATCGTTCCATTAACCTAATAAGACAAGGGAGGAACAGTTATCAGGGAATCGGGGCGCTAACTCTCCAAAATGACCGGCCAGGTCGTTACAATGTTGGAGATACGAGACGCTTGGTCTAACGGTAGAGAACCACCCAGTGCCATCCCTGGTTTTCCCAAATTGATTCCCAGAACAAGTGGAACCTCCAACGTCTCTATAAGTTATCCGGCCACCCCGTTCGGGTACCCAACTATGTCAACACATTTCACCGGGATGCCTTCTGAGGTTCGCCCCCAGGAACTATTTTTGGGAGTGTCTTATAACATATTCACCGCACCACCAATCTCTGCTACGACACCGCCAACAGTATTCGGGCCAAGTTTCGAGCCGTCAGCCTTTACTTTCCAAATACCACCATTTCATTTGGACATGGCTCATGTCACCCCAAACTCCTACCCTCAGCACCCTCGGTATGAATCTACCATGGAACAAGAGAAAACTATGAAGAACCCCGAGTAAGAAGAGATCACTCGGAAAATGAAAAGAGTTGAACAAAGTCATAAGAACATACAAGGCCTGAGTGGCCAGAAGAGTGTCTCTTAGCTGACTTGTGCATGTTCCCGCACGTTCATCTGCCCATCAGTTTTAAGACTCCCAAATTTGAAAAGTACGATAGACATGGAGACCCCATAGCCCACTTGAAAAGGTATTGCAATCAATTAAAAGGAGAGCGCGGAAAGGAAGAACTCATGATGGCTTACTTCGGGGAGAGTTTAACCGGAATTGCATCCAAATGGTATATGGACCAGGACATTTCCCACTGGCACATATGGGACGATTTGGCCCGAGATTTCGTTAGACAATTCCAGTACACCGTGTACATAGCTCCAAATAGAAACTCTTTGTCCAATCTAAAAAATAAATCTCCAGAAAGCTTCAGCGAATATGCTATCAAGTGGCGCGAACAAGCGGCCAGAGTAAAATCCCCAATGGACGAGACCGAGATGGTCAACGTCTTCTTGCAAGCCCAAGAGGCTGACTATTTCCAGAACATGATGTCTGCTATGGGCAAGCCATTTGCAGAAGCCATAAAGATTGGGGAGATGGTCGAAAATGGTTTGAAAAGGGGCCGCATCCTGAGCCAGTCAGCTATAAGGGACACTTCTCAAGCAATCCAGAATGGGTCGAGGAGTGCAGCAAACCGGAAAAAGAAAGAAGAAGTAGCAATCATGGCCTCGAGTCTCAGAAACCCCTGTCAACCCCAAGGTTACTTTTCTAGTACCCCGCGACATTACTACCCTCACCAAGATGCGACATATGCCATGACGCCTCAGCCTTATCCAATAATGAATGCCCAGTCGTATGCCCGGCCGCAACAACATTACAACTAGAACCGAGCCCCACCTCCCAGAAATAACTCTCCTCACCAAACCTCGTATAATCCACGCCCTCCACAAAATAATTATAACACCCATCCCCGTGAGCCACCCAGAAGGGCTAACTTTACACCAATCGGTGAATCATATTCTTGCATTTTCCCAAAATAGGTCCAAATGGGTTTGTTACAGCCTGTACCCCCAAACAGGCAAAGCCCAGAATCCCTCTCCTACCAACGTGGTACTCGATGTGCTTATCATTCAGGGGGAGAAGGACATGAAACATAGGATTGCTGGACCCTCAAGAGGGTGGTCGAAAATTTAATAGAACAAAAGTGAGTGGTGCTGAGGGATGAAGAAACTCCCAATGTGACCAATAACCCAGTCCTGGCTCACAACAACGGGCCAGTCATTGGGATGATCTGTGAGGACCAAGAGTTTGACCCAGCTTTGAAAGCTATCATTTCCATTGTTGACGTAGAAAAAAGCCCAAAGCGGCACCAAAGCAAGTTAAAAATGAAAAGAAAAGCAACTTCACTCCTCATAGCACTGGAAAGGTTGTGGAAACCAAGACAGGGGCAGAACCTCCAAAAGATGCCATTCTCTATGTTCCTAGGGCCCCCAAAAAAGAACAGTTCGTGTTGAGTTCCCCCAAAAGGTTGGAGCAAAAAAAGGTTATACTGAATGTACCTAAGATGTACGTACCAAAGGGGACTTATGTGGCGCGGGGGCCGATAATTTCACCCAGGCTGACTGAGCCCGTGGTTATCAACCCCGCACCACAGAATCCCATGAAGGACACCACTGCCATCCCCTGGAACTATAATAAAATAGTGGTGACGTACAAGGGAAAGGAAATCACAGGAGAGGTGAATGAAACGAACTTGTCTGAGAAGCACCTCATCTTGAAAGAATTGAACAAGAACAAGCAGAAGCGTTTTCCGCTTAAAAAGCCAGTCATTGCTGAAGAGGCAGAGGAATTCTTCAGAAAAATGAAAACTACTGAGTACGCCGTGATTGATCAACTCAGAAAATTCCCACTCTCAGGTCTTACTCTTGTCCCTGCTGATAAGCTCGAATGAGCATGAGAAAGTGCTGATAAGTTCCGACCGAGACCACGGTTGAGCAACTGGAAAGAATGGCGAAACGATTCTTTGAAGTCAACCGGATAACCATCGGCCCTGTGGATTTTGAAGTGACATTTCATGTCTTAGACATGGACACCTCCTACAATTATCTCCTGGGGGGCTTGGATCCATGCTGCATGAGCCGCACCTTCTACTCTCCACCAAATGGTTAAGTTTGAACACGAAGACAAGGAAATCGTGGTCCACACAGAGGATGAGAAATCAATTTACAGGGACCCATTTTTCCCATGCCTGGAGGCTAAGGAAGGTAGCGAGCACATAGTCTACCAAGCTTTTGAGATTGCGGTCGCAGACCTGTGTGAGGAAGGAACCCTATGTACTCAACCCTTCTTATCAAACACATCAATCATCAATCATGGTCGCCACCTACATGATCAAACATGGATATAATCTTGGGAAAGGGCTCGGGGTATCTTTGCAAGGCATTACAGAACCTATCACTTTGACTGCTAGCGAGAAGTTCTTCAACGTATGTTTCCAAGCCACAAAGGCCGATGTAAAATGGGCTAATGAACATAAGAACAATGGATGGTTCCTATCTCAACCGGTCCCGCATCTTTCCAGGACGTTTGTTAAGCCAAAGTACATAGAAGAAGAAGAGGCCTTCACGACCAAAGAAATTGAAAATAATTGCAGGGCGATGAGGCAAATGTTGTATGAGGCTCACATGGTCCAAACGGGTGAAGGCTCAAGAACTGCTGAGGTGCAATATATGGGGCCCAATGCCAAGCTTCAAAATTGGAAGGCTCCTCTGTTCCAAGTCAGGCGGGAATTCTGGTAGTTCAGTCTTTCCATCTTTTTTGCATTCCAAGTTATTTACGGGTGTAACTCGAATGCTTTTAGTTTATTGTCTTTTAAATTCTGATGTAAACCCTCTTATTTTCAAAATTCAAAGAAATGAAATCAATATTTCATCGTCTATGAATCTCTTTCTTTATTCTTCCCGATTTTTGTTATTTTTTCTTATCTCTCTTTTCAGTTTTAATAATGCGGTCTTAAATAACATGACATGCTTGTGGACTTCATGCCCAGATCTTAATATGCTGTCCAATTGTGAAAGAATGAATCAAGAACCGGAATACGATGAAGATGAGGCTTTTAGGGAAATAAACCGAGAGCTGGAACAATTTGAGAATAAGCCTAAGCCAAACTTAAATGAAACCAAGCCAGTTAATTTGGGTAGTTCGGAAGAGGTCCGGGAAACCATAATAAGCATTCACGCTGATGAAAGAACTAGGGATGCATTGATCCAACTTTTGTTCGAATTCAAAGACGTGTTCGCCTGGTCCTATGATGATATACCCGAATTGAGTATTGATTTAGTGGTGCAAAAATTGCCAACTTACCCCGGTTATCCGCCTGTCCAACAAAAACAGAGAAAATTTAAAACAAACAACAGTGACAAGATCACAGAAGAGGTCACCAAACAGTTGAAAGTCGATGTAATCCGAGTGGTCCAATACACCACGTGGTTGGCTAATGTGGTCCCATACCGAAGAAAGATGGGAAAGTCCGAGTGTGTGTTTATTATCGGGATTTGAAACCCAAGGATAACTTTCAATTACCAAACATACACATCCTTGTTGACAATTGTACCAAACATGAGATACAGTCTTTCGTGGATTGTTACGCTGGGTATCATCAGGTTCTGATGGATGAAGAAGACGTAGAAAAGATGGTTTTCACCACACCTTGGGTACTTACTGTTACCGAGTCATGCCATTTGGTTTAAAGAACGCCGGTGCAACTTGCATGGGGGCTGTGAATTCCATCTTTCATGACATGATGCACCAGGAAATCGATGTATATGTAGATGATGTGATCATTAAATCCAGAACACAAGACGACCATGTGCAGCATTTGAGAAAGTTCTTTGAACGTCTATGTAAGTATGACTTGAAGTTAAATCCAGCTAAATGTGCATTCGGTGTCCCATCTGGGAAACTTTTGGGGTTTATAGTCAATCGGAGGGACATCGAACTGGATCCAACAATGATAAAGTCTATTCGAGATTTTCCCTCTCCGAGAACCAAGAAAGAGGTCATGAGCCTATTGGGAAGGTTGAATTACATCAGCAGGTTCATTGCTCAGTTGACATCCACGCGCGAGCCCATATTTAAGCTATTGAAGAAAGATCCGGCGATTAAATGGACAGACGAATGCCAAGAAGCTTTCGACAAAATCAAAGAATATCTATCAAATTCGCCAGTGTTGGTCCTGCCCGAACCTGGAAGGTCTTTGTTCTTGTACTTGATAGTGTTAGAAAATTCTTTCGGATGTGTTCTCGGGCAACATGATGTGACCGGGAAGAAAGAACAAGCCATATACTATTTGAGCAAGAAGTTCACAAGTTATGAAGCCATGTACACTTTGTTGGAAAGAACGTGTTGCGCCCTAACTTGGGTCGCTCAGAAGCTCCGGCATTACTTGTTGGCTTATACCACCTATCTCATCACGAGGTTGGATCCTTTGAAATATATATTCCAAAAGCCGATGCCCCCGGGAGATTAGCAAAATGGCAAATCCTTCTCACCGAGTTTGACATAGTCTATGTCACCTGCACGACAATGAAAGGTCAAGCCTTGGCGGATTACCTAGCTGAAAATCCTATTGATGATAAATATCAACCCTTGAGTACTTACTTCCCGGAAGAGGAAGTAAATTCAGTTGAGGTAGCTCCAGAAAACACCAACACTTGGAACATGTTCTTTGACGGAGCTGTAAATGCAAAAGGTGTCGGGATTGGGGCAATCTTGATTTCACCCACGGGACAACACTATCCAGCCACTGCCCGTCTTCGGCTCTTCTGTACAAAAACACTGCTGAATATGAAGCTTGCATAATGGGCATGAACATGGAAATTGATATGGATGTAGAGGATTTGTTAATCATGGGAGACCCCGATTTGATCATTAAGTAAGCACAACGTGAATAGGAAACTCAAGATGCCAAGCTTCTTCCATAGAGACAACATGCGGAGGATCTTAGCAGGCGATTCAAATCCATTGAATTCAGGTATATTCCTCGATTTCACAATGAGTTAGCTGATGCATTGGCTACCTTTGCTGTAACGCTTCCATATTCGGGCAATGTTTATATTGATCCGTTGGAGATTCAAATCCGAGAAAGACATGGTTATTGTAACACGGTTGAAGTAGAGTCCGATGTCCAACCATGGTATCATGATATTAAAAGGTTCTTGAAAACAAAAGAATACCTGGAGTAGGCCAACGGAGACCAAAAGAGAACTATTAGAAGTCTCGCCAGCAGTTTCTTCTTAAGCAGAGAAGTGTTGTATAAAAGAGCTTCAAATATGAACCTATTAAGGTGTGTGGATGCCAAAGAAGCTGAAAAGATTATGAACGAAGTGCATTCAGGAGTATGCGGTCCCCATATGAACAAATCTATCCTCGCAAAGAAAATCCTGCGAGCAGGATATTACTGGATGACCATAGAAAAAGATTGTTTCAGTTTTGTCCAAAAGTGCTATCAATGTCAGATACATGGCGACCTGATTCATGCACCACCCTCAGGGTTACATCATATGTTAGCACCTTGGCCGTTCATTTCCTAGGGAATGGATTTATTGGGCCAATCAAGTCGAGAGCTTCAAACGAACACAAATTTATCTTGGTTTCTATCGACTATTTCACAAAATGGGTCGAATCATTCACATTCAAAGCCGTCACTAAGAAAGCAGTGGTGGACTTTGTGCATTCCAATATTATCTGTAGTTTTCGTATTCCAAAAACTATCATTACTGACAGTGCTGCAAATCTAAACAGTCACTTGATGAGGGAGGTATGTGAACAGTTTAAAATCACACACCGTATCTCCACCCCTTACCGGCCCAAAGCTAATGGCGCCGTTGAAGCAGCAAATAAAAATATCAAGAAAATCCTCAGAAAAATGATTCAAAGTTCTAGGCAATGGCATGAGAAGTTGCCTTTCGCATTATTGGGATATCGCACGACTGTGCGCACATCAGTTGGAGCTATGCCTTATTTATTGGTTTACGGCACTGAAGCGGTAATTCCTACAGAAGTCGAAATCCCCTCTCTTCGGATCATTGTTGAAGCTGAAATTGAGGATGATGAATGGGTCAAAACATGACTGGAACATTTAACCATGATTGATGAGAAAAGAATGGTCGTAGTTTGTCACGGGCAGTTGTACCAACAAAGAATGGCCAGTGCCTATAACAAGTTAGTGCGGCCTAGGAACTTTGAAGTGGGGCAACTCGTCCTAAGACGTATTCTCTCGCATCATGAAGAGGCGAAAGGAAAGTTCACCCCGAATTGGAAAGGTCCATTCATTATAAGGAAGTTGTTACCAAAAGGGGCATTATACTTGGGGGACATCGAAGGAAATGACCCCGAAACGGATGTCAATGCAGATGCAGTCAAAAGGTATTATGTTTGACATTTTCATGATATTGACGCTCCCCGATTTAAATGACGAAGGATTTCATTCTCACTACCCCAAACACTATCAACTTTGTAAAACCTTTTGAGCCGCCTTTCCTTCTTTCATCACCCTCCTTGGAACAAAATTCATTACAAAAATCATCATAAAAATAGGAAAAATCAAAAAAAAAAAATAAAAAAAAAAATTTATCTCCTGAACTACGTTCGACTTGATTCTGAAAGGATACGTAGGCAACCTCTTTCTGGGGTTCAGTCACACAAAAATAAAATTTCACATTTCCCCAAAAGTTTAAACTGGGCAGATGTTATAATAGTTCGGTTATGATTTCGCCTAAAAGGTTCCAAAGTTGTAATTCAATACAAATTCTTTTCACCAAAATCATGTTCAAGCCCTTCCGATCAATCGGCAAAGATGTCCAAAATTGGAGGATACAATTATTTGCATCTGATGCAAGGGAATGAGAAAAATAAAATGAGACAGTCTTATCAGCGAAAACCCGCACTGGCACTGTAAGGCGACAGTGAGCAAAAAAACATAAAATGAGAGAGTCTCGTTAGTGAAAACTCGCAAAGAGCACTACAAGGCGCTGGTGAGAAGAGAAATGAGAGAGGTTAGCTGGTGAAAACCCGCAAAGGGCACCGCTGATCGAAAAAGGATAATGGGTCACTGACATCGACACTGTCTAGGGCAAGGTTTCTCAATCTCGAGGTAATAAGTTGTGATGAATTTCTGAGAGTTAGACGGTTTTGCATAGATCGGGCATCCAGTACAAGAGGCATGTCATGTTCATTGAAGGCTACATATACTCCAGGTAAGTCCTTTCCTTTCTCCCCGAAAGGGATATTCCTTGTCTAAGTACATTTTTCCCGTTCCTTTGTTTACTTTCTTTCAATCCCTTTAAGTCTAACTCTGTTCCTAAAGTAAGACAAAGAAATGATGGCAAAACTGATTTACATGGCTCTCATTTGGCATGGGTTGATATGCAAAAAGGCACCCAGCCTCGTCAGGGGCATCAAGTCGATCTCAACTGGCCTTCGGGGCCGATGTTTCAAAATCAAAACTCTTGAAAGGGAAAAATCAAATTGAAGTGCTTATAAAGGCAAATCGAGGTAAGAAGGTCTAGTCCCACGTGGCTAACCATCTCGGCAAAGTCTGAAAAGCCGAAATAATCCAAATGCCGTAAAACTGAAAGTTGAAGGAAAAGGTCATAAATGAAAGGCCGATTAAAAGAAAAATAAAGTTGGAAAGGTTAAGTCCCATGTGATTAACCGTTGCAGCAGAATTTAAGGAGCCAAAATTTCCCTGATGCTCCGGAAATCCAAAAGCAAAAGCAAGTGAAAGACATACAAAGGCAAAACAAAGCCAAAATGTTGGGTTCCTCTTGACCGATCGCCATAGTAAAATCTGGAAAGCCAGGGTCCCCAGGATTAGAGATGAAACCCAATCCCCAGCAAGCAAGCGGTTGAGATCTTCATCAAAGGGGCCGAGATCAAGTAGTTGAAATAATCAAGGCCGCAAAACCAACCACCGCTTATAACTGACAAATTGTTCTTTGTTTGAAAAATAGGAAACAGGTGTAACCCAAAAGCAACCTTGCAAGAAGCAGGTGCAACCAAAAGAAACTGCGGAAGGGCTAGAAGTGGCTCCGCTACGACAATTCCAAAAAGGGAAGTCTCCTCTAACAAAAAAAAAAATTCCCGCATCTACTCACTCTCTGAAAAATAAAAAAATAAAAAAGAATAAGAAGAAGAAATGATGTTGAAAACAATTCAAACCTAAAGTAGTATAGGGCCTCCAATCCCTAGCTACACCTTTTCCAACATAGGGTCCCACTCCCTAGTTGACACAAGCATAACCTGGTGATCTTTTTCTGACAACAACATAACCTGTTGATCTTTTCCAGACGCTAGCATAACCTGGTGATCTTTTTCATGACAACAACATAACCTGTTGATATTCTCCAGACGCCAGCATAACCTGGTGATCTTTTCCTGACAACAACATAACTTGTTGATCTTTTCCTGACCCCAGCATAACCTGGTGATCTCTTCCTGACAACAGCATAACCTGTTGATCTTTTCCTGACGCCAGCATAACCTGGTGATCTTTTCCTAACAACAGCATAACCTGTTGATCTTTTCTAGACGCCAGCATAACCTGGTGATCTTTTTCTGACAACAACATAACCTGTTGATATTTTCTTAACGCCACAATAACCTGGTGATCTTTTTCCGACAACAGCATAACCTGTTGATCTTTTCCTGATACCAGCATAACCTGGTGATCTTTTCCTGAAAATAGCATAACATGTTGATCTCTTCCTGACGCCAGCATAACCTGGTGATCTTTTCCTGACGACAACATAACCTGTCGATCTTTTCCAACATAGGGTCTCCAATCCCTAGTTGACTTTACTTTTAGACATAGGGTATCCACTCCCTAGTCTACATTCACTCCGGATACACCATTCCTGACCTTTCATTGCTTTCAATAATAAAGTAGTATATATTTTATTACAATAGCTCACGAAATGTTTCTAGTAAAAACTGGGGTAGAAAATTTCGTTCGTTGTTCTTGATTTTGCGCAGATTACAATTTAGGACAATGGATTCGAGACGACAAAAAGAAGAAGTTTCGATCTAGAATAAAAGAAAAGAAGAAAAATAGAAGGCCAAACCCAAAGTATGGAAGTGGATAAGATGTGGACTGCTTAGGACGAAATTGGAGTCATTCGTTCCGCCTTGATCCAGAAAATGAGAAGACGAAACTAGCATCTGCAGCTAACAAGTGTCAAGATCAAGGTCAGAGTCAACAAAAGTCAAAACTCGAGACCAAGCTTTAGAGTATAGGAATATTGTAACTCGTAGCTGATAGGCTTAGTTAGTTTTTTTTTTATTTTGTTACTTTGGTGTAATAAGGAGCTCAACAACGGTAACAACAGCAACAGCCGTAGTGAACTCACAGTTATCCGATAGTCCCAGCTACCAAAACTCCCAGAATTACACTTACTTGATTCCTTTATAGCCAAGGATATGTAGGCAACCTTTGAAGCAAGGTTCAGTCAAACTTTTCCAAGGTGCTTCGCATGGAGTATTTGAATTGGTAAAAGTTGTTCACAACTGCTCACTTTGTCTTTTCCCAAAAACTCTTCGTGTTTACGAGCAAAGAGGGGCAGCTTTGAGCATGTAATTTTTCACCTATTAAAATACTCCTACAAAATGTGATAAATAAATTAATTGTATAGACTTTTTGTGTGAATTTAGTGTGTATTTATGAATTATCTGCATTTAGGATCATAATTTATCTTTTAAAATTTATAAAATAAAATAACAAAATATTTAAAAACTTTTATTATCTTGCATAATTAGGTTTTGTGTTAATATAATACTTAGTTGCATAATTTAATCATTTTTATTGGGAAGAACTTACCAAATTTGTTCATCAGGTAATTATAAGTATTAATTAATGGCTTTTGTTGACTCACTAGATCATAATTAAGTTAAATTGTGCTAAAATTAATTAATATAGTTTAGCATTCAATTATAATTGATTTAATTGGTTTATAATTAGCCTAGGTTGTCTAAAATGGCTAAAATCGGATTGGTCCACTTCTAAAACCAGGCCCAAATCCCCTTTCTTCCTAATACCCAAATAAACCCCAGCCCAGTTCAGCCTAACCCGTACAAACCCCCACTTTTACTAAACGACCCCGTTTTACCCCCATTAACCCAGTCGTTGGATCAAGGTCCTAAACTCATTCCCCCCACTATATATATGTCCTAACACACCCCACCCCACTCAGAACTCACCCCATCTACCCCAAGCCAGTCTCCCCTATCTCACTCTAACCCCTCACCGTCTTCGCCGTGGTCCACTGGCCGAAAATTGCCTCACGCGGTGGGCCATCTCCAGAATTAACCAAACTCACCCCGGACAATCTCCTTCCTCCCCTCAACCTCAATCTCTCATCTATTTCCCCAGAAACCTCACCAAATTCCGGTAATTTTAGATCTAGAAATCGGAAACCCTAAGAAATCGACCCTGATGTGATGTTGCTAGTTTCATTGCTAGTAAGAGAAGCTGTGGTGAATGGATCCTTCTTAGCAAAGGACTGTTTGTTGGACACCCACCCATTGTCCAGTTCCGACTAGCGCTCCTCGTTTCCTTTGTTTGTACGGTCTCATCACTTAGTGGTCTGGCATGCAGTTAAACAGGTTGACCCTGGACGAATTGGAGCTAATTAATGGCTCGAACCTACGTGAGTCACTTTCTTTTTACAAGAGCAAGTTATTCACGTGGATTTGACTCGTTTCAAACCCCGCCGGAATTCGGTCAAAGTCCGGCGACCTCAACTTTTCCGGCCAAGCTTGTCTTACTAACTGGTACTCCCTCCGACTCTCTTTCTTTGTTTAAAATTAGTTACCTAAGTTGGAATTCTGCCTTGAACCGTTAATTTAGGGGTTTTATGGTTTTTCCTGGATTTGTTTAAATCTGAGTTGATAAGTTAGCATGTGTTGAAATTATTTACTTAAATCAGTGTTCGATTTGTTTTAGTCTAGTGATTCTAAGTTTTGATTAAGTTTCCATATCTATGTTCTTTGTCCTATTCTCCATCATTCCGGACACTGTTAGTTTATTGAGTAGAAATTATTAACCTAAACCTTTTTTGTTTTAGTTCTCTGTTTATAGCTCTAAATGGCTACCTAGGTTAAGCTCTGTGCACTGTTAGTGTTAGGATTTCCCTGATCGTTTGTTTAAATTTCAGTTGTGATTGATTCTGAATCAATAGGTTTGTATGTTTAGCTTGTTTCTTATTGTTTAGTCTCAACTGTTAGTTTTGCATGTTTAGCCTAGGGTTTCGTCTTATTTTGGTGTTTTCTGTCTTAATTCATAATAGGTATTAATAAATCTCCATCATAGTAATCATACATGTTGATTAAGAATTTATAACCTAGGTTTAATTCCTAATTTTTATTCACTGATTCTGCATTGTTAATTTAGGGTTGCATATTTGTTTTCTTTGGTTTTATCGATTGTTTGTTTAATTCTAGATTTGTATTGAAATCAAGTTATTAGATTAAGCTTTCCCTTCCCCTTCTCTTCTTTATGTGTAAAAAATATACATACCTAAGTTCATATAACTATTGTAATCAGGCATGATTAGGGATAATTTGTATAGGTCTAATTCTGATTTGATGATCCTTAAAAAATTGAATTTTGATCTTTTATACATGATTAGTTAATTTAGGCTCATGTTCTTGTGCACTGCCTTAAAATAGATAATTCACGTCTAATTTAGAATAATTTATTAAGTATACTTGATTAACTAATTACACATGTTAAGGACCACTTGAATTAGTTAGTTTAAGCTCTGAAAATAACTTACTTAAGTTCAATTGCTTAGGTTTATTTCATTTCACTTTAAGAAGTTTAGCCTCCAACTCCTTCATTAGTGTTAATTATTAAACTTAATTGCCTAATTAGATGAAAATTAGCCAACTTAATAAGTAACTTAGCACTGAACACCAAGGGGTAATTTCAGGGGTATTTCAGGGTAGTTTAGGAACTCTAAATGAATAATCTTGGCTGTAACAGCTCAAGAAACTTCTAGAATAAAGATAAACATCATAAAACAAAAAAAGTTATCAAATCAGATTTTTCTGGTTAAAAACAGTAAATTTCAGAAATAAAAAAGGTTGTAAAAATAAAAGAACTTTCTAGAAATTGTACAACTGTCCTAGCTGTTACAAAGATGCTGAAAATAGAATAAGGAGGACAGTTGTACTGTACTATTTTCAGATTTAAGAATAAGAAATATTCCTAAAATATAGTCTCCTTAGGCAGCCTATATAAAGGATACACTATTCTCAAAAAATATACACACAATTAGAGAAAATCATTCTGAAATTTATACACATCCTACATTAGAGAAAAATACTATTCTAAAAAAGCACATTACTCTGAAAACATAAGAACACTGAAAATACTGATATGGGTACAGAAATAATCTAAAAATTGGTTTTCTTCAAGCTGTAGTTTCTTCTGTGTAACGACCCGGTCTGTCATTACACGAAACCTACATTATAACTGTTGTTAGTGGCTTATTATATGTTGGTTATTCTATTATTAATGTGTTAGAGTTGATAGGCTTGAAATCGAAATGGTTAAATGAGAATTTAGTCACTTAGTCCTTAAGAACAACCTTAAAATGGGAAAAGTCAACTAAGAGTTGACTTATTGGTAAACGACCTCGGAATGCGTATTTTATGGTTCGGATAGCTTCGTTAGGTGATTTGGGACTTAGGAGTGTGTTCAGAATATTTTTAGGATGCCCGATGTAGAATTAGGCTTGAATTGGCGAAGTTAGTATTTTGGCGAATTCCGGTTGATAGGCGAGATTTTGATCCGAGGGTCGGAATGGCATTCCGAGAGTTGCTGTAGCTTCGTTAGGTCATTTTGGACTTGTACTCAAAATTTCAGGTCATTCGTAGATGATTTGGTTGGGTTTCTGATCAAATGCGAGTTTCAGAAGTTTTAGAAATCATAGGCTTG
>ML276178.1:0-45108 GCA_005239495.1 Nicotiana undulata
ACTAAGCGACATACAAAAACAAGTAGGACTGCACATATGAGGGAACATATAAAGGCAAAGAAACAGGCTCATAACCCCCATATTCACTATCCAGCCCCAATCATTCGTTTACAAATTATTACAGAACATAATAAATGAATTACAGTAATGAAAAAGGAAAATAAGAAGTTATTATATAGGGAGCCTTCAATCAGGCCCAATCTTCCAGTCTCACCCCTTTCTAGCCTCACAGCCTTCATGGTCTGGGTGCGGCAAAGCTCCCTAGGGCCCTCATTGGGTCCCTGGCCAATACCAACACCCAAGCAAGTTTGAATAAAGTGCAGTGCGGAATTACCAGCCTTGTGTGTCAAAGTTCAATGAATACTCAAGGGTACTCAAGGCAATGCTCACACGAAGGGGGTAGGACCTAGTTTCTAAGAGTAGTGTGAAGTGCAGGAAGGAGTAGTTTAAAAGATTTTTTTAGGACTGGAGATTTGTTTTTTTAGACAATATAGAGTTACACACAGGGGCTATGGGGTAGAGGGGACAAATAAGTCACATAGTGACAGACAAAGATACATAAACTTAAGCGTAGTTGCACAAATCAAGACAACCAAGTATAAACATGATAGTTTATAGTGATTACAGTAGGTGAGACTAAGAGCAAGTGATAGTCATACAAGTCAAGTCATAAATAGAGTAAATAATAACAGATAAAGGTTTAGCAGGATCATGGACACATAAAAACTGAACAGGAAAGAGATGACTTACATATGCACACAAGAATAAGTCAAGACCATAACAGTGTTGAGTTAATCATAAACAGGTAAAGAGGCAGGCATGACAAGTATCACAGGCCAAACATGTGTCAATTGTATGTAAAACAATAGATGCATTGGTAGAGAACAGTTAAGAACATAGCATGCTGGAATATGAATAAACACGTTGGTTCAGAGTTTTGAAAAGTTAATCAGGACATACCAGTGAGATGAAAAGAGCAGTAACACAAACAAGCAGTAGGAGATGCACAACAATTAGCCTTGGCTTGTAGCCGGCTAATTCAGAACAATAGCAAGCAACAAAGGAGGAGAACAGAAAAGCTTTAAGTGTGAGAGAGAGTTTTTGAACTAATTCTTCTTGTCCAGAAGTGGGAATAGAGGAGAGTTTATATAGTAGTTAAGAGCAGAGTAAAATAAGGTAAAGGAAATCAGTCTTCAACAATTAAGGAAGCCACAGAATCAATGAGGCACAAAATCAGCAAGTTTTCCTTTAATTAAGGGATGATTAACCAACGGTAAAGAGAAGGACACATTTAAGGAAAGAAAATCAAGTAAGACTTAAGTGCAGAGTAGCAATTATGGGTAAATACACATAGGTTCAATTAAGGAAAGAATCAGCACATGACTAATAAGGAAGGGGTCAATTTAGTTCAGTAATTGTAATAACTTAAGACCAGTAAAGAATAAGAATTAGAGGTCTTCCCTTAATCAAAGGAGTCATCTCAAACGGTAAAGAAGAGGGAGAAAATAAAGAAAAGGACTCACACAGCAAGGGTATAGCAATCAAAGAGATAATTCAGTCATTGCACGTACAGAACAAGTAATTTAGGGCTAAGTACATAGAGTCCAATTAAGGAAATAACATTAAGGATCCCTTAATAATACAGTCAACCACGTAATGAAGTAATAGAATGATTTAAAATTGAATAGACAAGGGCAGTAGTTGGAAATCAGTAAGAGTATCCATACAAAATCAGGGATTCCACATTTGACACCAATTAGGGGAGGGTCTCATGTATCCAAAGAGATATTCAGAACCAGCATATAGACGTCGCATAGTATTACTCACAATCATTCAGGGGTTCGAGACAATGCTGATTCAAGCAGGGTGAACACATAGGGAGCAGCAAAATCGAGGACCCAACAGCATAGTAAGACAACAATTATATGGAAGCGGGAATTATTCATGGAAACAGACACACATACAAATCAAAAGAAAGAGACAGAATCAACTTTAGGACCGTGTTAAAACTAAAGTTTTAACATAATAAGCCACGATTTAGAGCGATAGAACACTTAAGCATACGAGAAAAAAATACTTGATCTTTGAAAAATCATTTGAAGAAACGCTTCAGAAACCCTAAGTACAACTTGTTTAGAAATGGAAAACCTTTGAGAAAGAGTGTAATAATACTAGTAATAAGCCTGAATCTAGTGTAGATCTAAGAAAATAGGAAGTTTCAGAGATTAGGGTTTCAGAGATATCGGGGAAGGTGATAAAAACCTGCTGTGAAGCTCAAGGACAATGGCGTTTAGAGCACCATTGAGTCAAAACCTATGAGAGACGGCCGGAAACAGCCTTAGGCGGAGCTTCCAGTGGTGGTCTGGCATGGCTGGACCCATGAGGGTCTTAAGGATTGAGAAGATCGGAGAGATGAGGCTTCATAGTGGCCGGTGGTCGAAGGAGGTGAGCCTGGAAGTGGCCGGAGGTGAAGGCCATCGGAGAAGACGAAGAACCAAAAGGTTCTAGAGAGAAGGGGGAAAAGAAGAGGCAGATGAGAGAGAGAGAGAGATGTCTTGGAAATGAGAGACGAGGGAGGGGATTAGGTTCGTTTAATTTAGGTAATAAAAATCTTGGCCGTTTATCTGATCTGATCAACGGCTCAGATTGGCCCGGGACTAGGTCGGGTTATTTGATGGGTTTTGGGCTGGGTTGTTTGTGATCTGGGTTGGGGATTTAATTGGGTTTGGGTTGGGGTTGTAATTGGATTAATTAATTGGGTAGGTTAGGATTAATAAACCAGGCTAGAAATTAAATGAAATGTGGCTAGTTATTAAATACCCCAAAAATATAATAAGTAATTGAATACACAACCAATAATTGTACAAAAAATGAAATTGAATTTAAATAGATGAAATTACAGTAATTAAATAATATTAAGTGTAAAATGCATAAGTTTCGAATTAAAATAATACAAAATGTTCAATTGGGCTCTAGTTGCAAAATTATCGTAACTGAAATTAAATAAGACACAATTGGCCAATTTATGAAATAATTGGATTTTAATAAATAAAAAGTGATTATAAATGATGTACTGAACTGGAAAATATTTTGAAATTATTTTAGAGCACAATTTATAAATTATAAAAATATACAATATTAAATAAATAGGGAAATAGTTTAGATAAAATATGAAAAAATTAGGAAAAATACTCATTATTGCAAAGAGTGATTTTGAAAGCTTATATACCAGTTTGAAAATAATTTGAGGAAAAATTGGGTATCAACAGGTATGACGAGAACTGGTAGAGTCTATACCCCTGAACATCTGGCCGAGTCAAGCAAACAAGACGCCAACCGCCCTCCCCTCATTGAAACAGGTTCCGATGATCTTTGGAGGAAAATACAGGCTAAGGAGTATTCGGTCATCGACCAACTGAACAAGACACCAGCGCAGATATCTATTCTCTCTTAGCTGCGGAATTCTGAGATACACAGAAATGCTTTATTAAAAGTGTTGAGCGAAGCATACGTGCCGAGCAACATCACTAGTGGAGAAATGGACAACATGGTGGGCCAGGTACTGGAAAGTCACAAGATTACTTTTCACGAGGAAGAGCTACCACCTGAGGGATTGGGACACAACAAAGCATTGCACATCATTGTGCAATGGGAAGATCACTTCATCACAAGGATCTTGATCGATGGAGGTTCCAGTCTTAACATTTGTCCGTTGATAATACTCAAGAAATTGGGTAAAGGGCTACATGAGATAAGAGAGGGAGCAATCAACGTGAAAGACTTCAACGGGTCTCAAAGATCTACCATGGGGGGAATCAGTCTATGGCTACAGATGGGACCAACCTGGTTCGAGGTGGACTTCCAGGTAATAGACATGTCGGCATCTTACAACTTTCTGTTAGGAAGACCCTGGATCCATGTTGCTGGGGCCGTTGCATCAACACTACATCAGGCGGTGAAATTTGAGTGGAACCACCAAGAGGTGATCATCCACGGCGACGCTAGCAACCCTATCTACAGTCGCCAGACTATCCCTGTGATTGATGGAAAGAGAAAACTGGGTGGAGGAACTTATCACCATATTGAGCGAGTCAATGCCATTGACAAAGACAAATGGTGGGATAGCAAGATCGAGAGCATCCTGAACTAGGAGGATACGAGCCAGGTAAAGATCTCGGTAAGAACCTCCAAGGAATCACGAAGTCCATAAAACTCAAGAAACATGGTACTACTTTCGGTTTAGGGTACGAGTATACATGGGAAGAATTCAGAAACTGGTCGCCGCCATGGCACGGTCATCACTACCTTCTGGAGCAGCCTATACCTCATCTGGAGATAACCTTCAAGTAGGCCGACATTACCTATGGATCAGATGAAGAGGAAACACTTGCAGCAATGAGAAATTTGTTCTTAGAAGACGATGATATGGATTGCTGTGTTGTTCTCAAGGAGGAGGGGGAGGAAGGCCCTTCCATACAGGCAGTAAGCGAGGGAACATATCTCAGGAACTGGTCTATCAGGACCACCAAAGTCCGCCGAGCCTCGGGGTAGCAAGGCTAAAAACAAGCATTATTTACTGTTTATTTACTAAACGATTTTCCTTTTTCTGCATTTTTCAATTCCCGCAATAAGATCTTCAATGTTCAAAACAAGTTATTCAATTTATCAAAGCATTTTCAATTTTATTTATGAATCCGATATTTATTGTTACCGTTTTCTCTCATTACTTTATCTATACAGCATTACTATTACCTTACTTGATGAACCGATGACTGTGACGTGCAATGAGGCAACGCAACAAATAGACATTGATTCAGACGAAGATGACATACTCGACGAAATTGTTAAAGAGGTCGAAAACTTTGAAAATAGACCTAAGTCCAACTTAGATGAGACTGCGGTTGTCAACCTCGGAGATTCAGAAAACGTCAAGGAAACACGGATCAATATTTATTTGTCACCGTCAGAAAAGAAAGAGTATACAGAGTTTCTAAGGGAGTATGAGGACATATTCTCCTAGTCGTACGATGACATGACTGGTCTAAGTACGTCCATTGTGGCTCACAAACTTCCGACCAATCCGACATGTCCACCGGTAAAGCAAAAGCTCAGAAAGTTCAAACCTGACATGAGTTTGAAAATCAAAGAAGAAGTTACCAAACAGATCAACGCCAAAGTTCTCCGGGTAGTTGAATACCCAACATGGTTATCCAACATCGTACCTGTGCCGAAGAAAGATGGGAAGGTCAGAGTTTGTGTCGACTACCGGGATCTCAATCGGACCAATCCGAAAGATGACTTCCCCTTGCCAAACATACACATTCTAATTGAAAATTGCACCAAGCATGAGCTACAGTCCTTCGTATATTATTTCGCTGTTTATCATCAAATTTGGATGGATGAGGAAGATGCTGAGAAAACGGCGTTCATCACGCCTTGGGGAGTGTACTGTTACAAAATGATGACGTTCGGTTTAAAGAATGCTGAGGCAACCTACATGAGGGCCATGGCTACCATATTCCATGACATGATTCACAAAGAGATCGAGGTGTATATGGACGACGTCATTATCAAATCAAAGAAAGCTGCTGATCACATGGAAGATTTGAAGAAGTTCTTCAACAGGTTGAGAAAATATAATCTGAAGCTGAACCCCGCAAAGTGTGAATTTGGGGTTCCTGCTGGGAAGTTGCTGGGATTCATTGTAAGCCGCCGGGGAATAGAATTTTATCTGTCTAAGGTCAAAGCCATTCAAGAACTACCACCGCCAAAGAACAAGAAAGATGTGATGAGCTTCTTGGGGAGGCTCAACTACATCAGCCGATTCATAGCACAATCTACAGTCTTCTGTGAGCCGATCTTCAAAATGTTAAAGAAGGATGCTGCGACTAAGTGGACCGAGGATTGTCAAAAAGCTTTCGACAGAATCAAGGAGTATCTATCCACACTGCCGGTCTTGTTACCACCTGAGCCAGGTAGACCCCTGCTACTCTACCTTGTCGTACTGAATGGAGCTTTCGGTTGCGTTCTGGGGCAACATGACGAAACAGGAAGGAACAAGCTATTTATTATCTCAGCAAGAAGCTCACTCCATATGAGGCCCGGTATTCTTTGCTGGAACGCACTTGTTGCGCTTTGACTTGAGTCGCTCAGAAGTTGAGACACTACTTTTGTGCCTACACAACATATCTCATATCAAGAATGGATTCATTGAAGTACATCTTTCAAAAACCCATGCCCACTGGCAAGCTAGCCAAGTGGCAAATCTTGCTGAGTGATTTTGACATCATTTATGTGCCTCAAAAAGCGGTCAAGGGACAGGCATTAGCAGACCATCTTGCTGAGAATCCTGTGGACAGAGAATACGAACCAATGAAAATGTATTTTCCTGATGAAGAGGTATCATTCGTAGGAGAAGACATTGCAGAATCCTGCGACAGTTGGAGGATGTTCTTTGATGGCACAACAAACTTCAAAGGAGTCGGTATCGGAGCAGTCCTAATATCGGAAACTGGTCAGCATTATTCGGTGTCTACCAAACTCAGATTCCCCTGCACCAACAATATGGCAGAGTATGAAGCATGTATCTTGGGGATCAACATGGCCATTGACATGAACATCCAAGAGTTGTTAGTGATTGGTGACTCGGATCTATTGGTACATCAGGTACAAGGAGAATGGGCAACCAAAAATTCCAAGATACTACCCTATCTACATCACATTCGTGAGCTAAGAAAGAGGTTTAGAAAGATAGAGTTCCGGCATGTCCCCAGAATCCAGAATGAGTTCGTCGATGCTCTGGCTACCTTGTCATATATGATTCAGCATCCAGACAAAACTTTCATTGATCCCATTCCAGTGAAAATTCACAATCAGTCGGCCTACTGTGTCCATGTCGAAGAAGAAGCGGACGGGAATCCTTGCTTCCATGACGTCAAGGAATATTTGGCAAAAGGAGAATACCCAGAACTTGCAAACGCCACTCAGAAATGCACACTTCGGATATTGTCTAATAATTTCTTTCACATCGGAGGAATCCTGTATAGGAGGACTCCTGATTTGGGGTTATTAAGGTGCGTCGACGCAAAAGAAGCATCAAAACTATTGGAAAAAATTCATGTTGGGACCTGCGGTCCACATATGAACGGGTTTGTATTAGCAAAGAAGATACTCCGAGCTGGTTACTTCTTGATGACCATGGAAACAGACTGCATTCAGTACGTCCAAAAATGCCACCGCTGTCAGATACATGGAGATATGATAAAGGTACCTCCTAGTGAGCTTAATGCAACAAGTTCACCATGGCCGTTCGCTGCCTGGGGCAGGGACGTCATTGGACCAATCGAGCCTTCCGCCTCCAACGGACATAGGTTTATTATGGTTGCCATCGAT
Source organism: Nicotiana undulata (assembly GCA_005239495.1). Classification (NCBI taxonomy): domain Eukaryota; kingdom Viridiplantae; phylum Streptophyta; class Magnoliopsida; order Solanales; family Solanaceae; genus Nicotiana; species Nicotiana undulata. Next base: position 7,393 of record ML276178.1, read on the forward strand.
TACTTTACTAAATGGGTCGAAGCAGCTTTCTACAAAGCAGTTACCAAGAAAGTCGTGGCCGGCTTTGTCCGCGACCACATTATTTGTCGGTTCGGGGTTCCAGAGTCAATCATCACCGACAATGGTTCCAATCTCAACAGTGACTTAATGAAAGCCATGTGTGAAACATTCAAGATCAAACACAAGAACTCCACAGCTTACAGACCTCAAATGAATGGAGTTGTAGAAGCCGCTAACAAAAACATCAAGAAGATACTAAGGAAGATGATAGAAAGGCACAAGCAATGGCATGAGAAGTTATCATTTTCCTTACTGGGGTATCGCACCACAGTCCACACATCAACCGGGGCAACCCCCTACATGTTAGTTTATGATATAGAGGCTGTTATTCTTGCCGAGGTTGAGATTCCATCTCTGAGAATTATACAAGAAGCTGAGCTCGGCGACGCGGAATGGGTAAGGATCCGTTATGAGCAACTAGCCTTCATAGACGGAAAGAGAATGTGCGCAGTTTTTGTCATGGTCAACTCTACCAGAACAGAATGTCCAGAGCCTTCAAAAATAAAGTCAAGCCAAGACGATTCACACCAGGGCAACTGGTGCTAAAGAAAATCTTTCCTCACCAAGACGAAGCCAAAGGGAAGTTCTCTCCCAACTAGCAGAGTCTGTACATGGTTCACAGAGTGCTGACAGGAGGAGCACTCATACTTGTGGAAACGGACGGAGCAGTTTGGCCAAAACTAATCAATTCAGATGTAGTCAAATGCTACTATGTGTAATTCCATATGCTTTTGTCAACAATGTAAATTGAACTACGCTGACCTGATTCCCGTTTAAGAGGGGATACGTAGGCAGCTCTATGGGTTCGGTCACAATTCAATAAAATTTCATTTTTCCCCCTAATTGGAAACTGGGGTAAAATTTTGAAGAGGACGATCAAAATCCTAAAGTAAGTTCAGCCAATCGCCGCACGAGCAACATTCAGAAGTATCCACTCATCAAACTGGGGCAAATATTTTAGGAGGACCCTAAAAATTCCGTAGCATGAGAGGTTGCAATGTCTCGGACCGCATCACGGTCGTCGGTTCATCTAAAACTATTTTATGCTTATATTACACTTTTACAAATCATGCATATTTATTGAAACAACTTGTTTAGCAAACGCTAACCCTGGTGATACAGACAGTATCATCACAATCAAGCAAACACGACAAGCAAAGCAAACAGGGATACGAACTAACCTTCCCTTTACAGAACTCACGATCTTTCTTTGGATGCAGGCGTAAAGATGGAAAGGGCCCCAAAAACATACTATCCACTCGAAGGACATATATTTCCCAAAGGCACACTTTTCAAGCTCGTCGCACATGCCGACATTTATTATCATCACCAACGACACTTCATTATCGCCATGCTCACAACAATCATATCGCCGAAATTTATCATCAGCTAAGAACTCCTATCTGCATTATTTTTTCTTGCATAAGGTTACTATTCTGCCTTCCAAGGTTGAACTCTACCTCCATCAGCATCTGCATTGCATAAGGCTACCTTTCTGCCTTCCGAGGTTAAACGCTACCTCCATCAGCATCTGCATTGCATAAGGCTACATTTCTGCCTTCCGAGGTTAAACGCTACCTCCATCAGCATCTGCATTGCATAAGGCTACCTTTCTTCTTTCCGAGGTTAAATGCTACCTCCATCTGCATTTTTTTTTGCATAAGGCTACTATTCTGCCTTCCGAGGTTAAACTACCTCCATCTGCACTGCAATAGGCTACCTTTCTGCCTTCTGAGAGTAAACGTTGTCTCCATCCGCATCTGCATTTATTTCTTGCATAAGGCTACTATTCTTTCTTCCGAGGTTAAACTCTACCTCTATCTGCATTTGCATAAGGCTACCATCTTGCCTTCCGAGGCTAACGTTGCCTCCCATTTACTTTTCAAAGCAATCACTGTCTCTGTCATCATTTACTTCGCTTCCTTTCGGGCTAAGCTCTGCCCCTTTAATTCACAATACTAAGCTTAGTCTTGTTAGCATCATACTATTGCATTCTCATGGACGGAAATATCGCCAACCAATCCAAAGGCGTCATCGTTCGGAGGCACCATCTTCATGGACCGAGAACATCATTTCATGGCCTAAGGATCTCTTTTATCAGTTTGCATATCACTATTCAAAGGCATCATGGTTCGGAGGCACCATCTTCATGGCCCGAGAACATCATTTCATAGCCTGCAAATCCCGCATCAAGCTATTCATGGCCCAGGACATCATGGTTTAAGGGTGTCATCTTCAACCGTCCAAAGACAGCATTCATAGTCCAATGGGAACTTGCATCATGTTTAAATTACGCACAATATATGCTTGTTATTCATTTGCAGGAAATCCGTCTAGGAACAGCCAGGCAGGCAGGAGCGGAATGCTCCAGTTCTCCAAACTACCCCGTAAGCCATTTTGTTCACCTTGCCTTGCACCTTGCGTCTGTCCTTATGAAACGTCACCTGTACACTTAGTCGGTGAATCCTAAACTACATACGGCCTGATTCCTATAGAACTAGGGATATGTAGGCAGCTCAGAAACCAGGGCACGGCCTAAGTCTTGCGAACCATTTCTACTCGGTCAAAATTGGCCATCATATCTTTACCCAACAACTCTTTCATCCTTTCCGGGTAAAGAGGGACAACTGTTGATACCCAATTTTTCCTTAAATTATTTTCAAACTTGCATATATATCATCAGAATCACTTTTTATAATAATTAGTATTTTTCCATATTTTTCCATATTTTTATCAATTTATTTTCTTATTTATTCAGTACTTCATATTCAATAATTATTCATAAATTACATTACAAATGATTTCCAAAATATTTCCTAGCTCAATATATCATTTTTATCCTATTAGGATCTAATTATTTGATAAATTAGCCAATTTGGCATTATTTAGCTATAATTATAGCAATTTTGCAATTATAGCCTAATTGTACACTTTATGCTATTTTAATTCGATAATTAGTCATTTTTATATTTAATATTAGCTAATTACCTTAATTTTCATTTACTTAGCATTAATTTTATTTTTATCTAATTATTAGCTATTTTATTAATTATTTATCTATTTTTATGGGTATTTAACTATTAGCCATTTTTATTTTATAATATAGCCTAAATTAGACCCCATCCCATTTGATTTAATTAACCGAACAAACCCAGGCCCATTATTTGCATTACCCGACCCAAACACTTGTTTAATCCGGACCATTGATTAATCTCAATCAACGGTCCAGATTAACTATTACCATAATTAACCTAAGACTACCCCCCTCCCGACCCCTCATTCTCTCATTCTCTCATCTCTCTACTGACCTCTCTTTCTCTCTAGCCCCTCTTAGAGAGTTCCGTCTCTTCAAGTTCTGATGAACTCCTTCATCTTCTCCGGCCACCCCTTTGCCGGAGACCTTGAAGCCCTCGTCCTCTTGCTTCTCATGGCTCTTTTAAGCCGGTGATGTCGTCCCTAAGGCCCTCAAAAGGGCGAGAACCCGTTGCTTACACCCCTGGTGTCCCTGTTCACTTCAAGCCTCCAAAGCTTGACTCTGAGGAGGGCTACGACCTCTGAGGCTCAAGCCTTTGCTGTTCGAGGTTCCTTTTCATCCTCTCAGAGGTTTTCTGTAAGACCCTAACATGTGAAACTTCCTATTCTTTTAGATCTACACTAGATTCGGGTTTATTACTAGTATTATTACATTTTTCTCAAAGGTTTCTCATTTTGTTAAACAAGTTTTTCACTTAGGGTTTCTGAAACTTCTTCTTCAAACGATTTCTCAAAGTTCAAGTAATTTTCTCACATTGCTTAAACGTTTTATCGCCTTTAATCACGATTTACTATGTTAAAACTTAGTTTTAACACTGTGCTCTAAGTCCTTAGTATGTCTTTTCTTTCGATTTGTATGTGTGTCTGTTTCCCATGAATAATTCCTACTTCTTTGTGATTATTGCTTCACTATGCTATTGGGTCTTTGATTTTGTTGCTTCTTATGCTTGAACCAGTACTGTCTTGAATCCTTGAATGATTATGAGTAGTACTATATTGATTTCCATATGCTGATTCTGAATATCTCTTTAGATACATGATACCTTCCCTTAATTGGTATCAATCTCGAATCCCTGATTTTTATGTGGATACTTTTACTGATTTCCGACTACTTTCCTTGTTTTTACAACTTTAAATTATTCTAATACCTTATTATGTGTTGGACTGCACTATTAATTGGTTGTTACTATCATTTCCTCAATTAGACCCTAAGTACCTAACCCTAATTACTTATGTTGTACTTGCAACGTTTGAATTATTCTCTTATACCCCGCTATGTGAATTGTTTCCTTATTTTCCACCTCTTCCTTACCTTTGAAATGACTCCCATAATTAAAGAAAGACTTGGTTTGACTCTTGTTTTACTGATTCTGAGTTCTTACCAATTACTGAACGAATTTATTCTTTCCTTATTAATCCTGAATTGGTCTTCTTTGCCTTATTTGACTCTTTACCGTTTGAATTAAATCCCTTAACTTAAGGGGTTACTTGGTTTAATTTCCTGACTAATTGATTCCAAGTTCCTAAAACTGTGATTCCTACCTTATTCTACTACTTGTTTTTCAACTATAAATACTAGATCCTTTCAATAACATAAAGGACAACACTGGTGGCTATAAACTATCTCTCTTACACCTAAACCATTCTGCTCTATCTCTTGTGTGCTATTTGCTACTGTCTATTTTTAGCAGGCTACAAAGCCAAGGCTAACCATTTTGCTATCTCTCTATTTCTCATTCTGTGCTCATTGTCTCTTCACTGGTATGTCCTGATTTCAATTTAAGCCTCCAAAACAACATGTTTTGTTATTACTTCCATACATCTCGTTCTTAGTCTTTTTTTACCTATGGCTCTACTGTTCAACTTGCATCTAGTATGACTGCTCTCATGACCTATTACATGCCCTTGAATGTGTCCCCTCCCCTTAGACTCAGCATGTTTATATCTCATTTAGGTCCTGCTTCAATGTCCCTGATGATAGTCTATACCTATGTGTGGTAATGCATCATGCATCTTGTGATTGCTTTGTCCCTGTGATTCTGAATTCATGTGTAACTCTGATTCCTGTGTGCTCACACCTGCATGCTTCACATTTGTTCCCAATTCCCTATTACCCTGTGTATAGTTGCTGAATTTACTTTAGTCCTTGTTCGGTATGTGTTGTTCTGGTTGCCTTACCATTTTCAAACCGCTCTTATTACTACTTTTCAGAACTCTCCTTTCTTTTCTAACAAATCAATTTTTCCTGTTTAAACTATTTTCTTACTCAATGTCTGTCAAACCCTTTTCAAACTTATCCATGGCACTCCACTTTACTCGTAGACTCTTAAGTTCCACCCCCTCAGTATGAGCATTGCTTTGGGATCCTCTTAAGTTCCCTATGAACTTTGACATATTGAGGCTGGTATTTCCACACTGCACATGTTTAAGTCTTGGTGACCATGTCTGGGTGTGAGCATTGCCCGGGAACCCACGAGGACCTTAGGGAACTTTGACACACCCGGACTATGAAAGGCTATGAAATACTAAAGGCATCGAGGTCTGGAAGATTTGGGGCCTGAATGAAGGCTCCCTATAGAAATAACTTCTTATTTTTTTCTTTTGGTTATGTAATTTCATCCCTGGCCTGTAATAATTTGTAAATGAATATTTGGGGTTGGATAGTGAAAACGGGTGGGAATATGCATGCTTAGTGTAGGCACGGGTAGAGATCATGTCTATAGGATTTATTTTCCTTATGTGTGCAATAGTAACCATGCCTAGGCACAATGAGCATGCCATACATATCATGTTGCCCAGCTTTACTGCACTCAGCATTTCATTACATATAGAACTCCTGTTTATAGGAATGGCTATCACAATGTTACTGTTTCAGCATTATCATCTGCCATAACTACATCACCTTAGAAATCCTGCTTTCTTCTAGGATAAATGATATCATTAACCATCAAAGCTTGCATTTAGAAATCATGTCCCGCAAGATGTTACTTTCAGCATGTTACTTGTGCCAAAAATCTTGTGTTAAATCAACATACTGCTATGAACACCTAGAAAAATCATGTTTTAGGTTCAGCAACTTAACAAAGAATTATATCTTTGTACGCTTTGTTTAAGAAAAAATGTGTTAACAAATGGATCTCGCTAAAATAGATTCTGATGATGAAAACACTTATACATTTATATTCACCCCTTTGTCCTGGTTAAGATTAAAACAGACTTACCCGCTTAACAACCATTTTTCTTAAAACTGAAGACTAAAACAGTATAACTGGAGCAGTTTTAGTACATCTAGGCAAGCCTTAGGTATTTAACTTGTTAAAACTGAAAGTATATGCCTTTTATACATACTGTTCGACTATCGACAAATTAGTATCAGTAATCAGAAACTGTTAAAATCCCTTCTCTAAAATTCAGTAACAAAACTGCCCCGTCGCTGTATTTTTTCCTAGATATCTTGCCTTAGGTTCTGAAGTTAAAAGACCTTACTTGTGTTTGAGGCGTTTTAATTATGTGCATAACTTGTGGAGGAATATTTGAGCCTCATATTTGACCCTATGTGTTTCCCCATAATTGTAGTCCTAATTGTTTTGCTTGTCGCTTAGAATTTTGTCCTTTAAACCTAAGGATCAGCCTAGTACCTCCTTTAGGATAGTAGTCCTAACCTCCTCCAGGACTAATAGGATGGGACGGGTAATAGCACGCAATAGAGTTCGTGACCAACACACGTTTTAATTACCTTCACCGGGTGGGAAAGGGTAGAATATGAATATGATGACCGGTGGGCTAATACCACGTGTAGCCCCTCTTTGAGGAGTGACATACCGGGTATTGCATTGATGTGATCCATATTTCTTCGAACCTAGGAAATCTCTTATATCAAATGTTTTATTTAATTCTTTCAAAATTTAAGAACCTCAATACTTATTTGAAATCCCCTTTTATTTGAGCCTTATTTGTTATTTGCTTATTGTCCAAAATTCATGAAAACTATTTGGCCGGGAACCACAGTGTGGATCCTGAGGGGTGCCTAATACCTTCCCCTTGGGATAATTTCAAGCCCTTACCCAATCTCTGGTAATGCAAACTAGTCTCATGAGTTAATCACTCTAGGTGCCCTAACGCACCTTAAATATCGTTAGGTGGCGACTCTTCTTTTAACCCTCTCCCTTTAAAAGGAGTTGTCAGAATGTCATAAACCCGATCTCCGCTTAAGGAAAAAGGGGGCGCGACATATAGGCACGAGGCTGAGCCCCGGTCGAAGAGAAGAAAAGAAAGCAAGGACCATTCAAGAACCAAGTGATTGATGCAGAGGTACAAAAACTCTTGAAAATAGGTTCAATACGAGAGGTAACGTACCCTAACTGGTTACCTAACACTGTGGTAGTACCAAAAATGAATGGCAAATGGAGAGTATGCGTAGATTATACTGATTTAAATAAAGCATGCCCCAAAGATTCATTCCCATTACCACATATAGATCAAATGATTGATGCCACAACAGGTCATGAATTATTAAGCTTTCTAGATGCATATTCTGGTTATAATCAGATTAAAATGGATCCCTCAAACGAGGAAAAGATCTCCTTTATTACAAACAAAGGGACTTATTGTTATAAAGTCATGCCTTTTGGCTTAAAAACGCTGGAGCCACCTATCAAAGTCTAGTGACCAAGATGTTCCAGGAAAATCTGGGAAAAACGATGGAAGTTTACATTGATGACATGCTGGTAAAGTCAACACAGGAGGAAGACCATTTCCAGCACCTTTCTATTACTTTTGACATTTTACGCAGGTATAATATGAAGCTAAATCCAGAAAAATGCGCTTTTGGTGTACAATCTGGTAAATTTTTGGGTTTTCTTGTATCAAACAGGGGAATAGAGGTAAATCCCGCTCAAAGTAAAGCTATAGAATAAATACCTGATATACTAACAAATAATAAAAGAAGTTCAAAGACTAACGGGAAGAATCGCAGCTTTGGGAAGATTTATTTCCAGGTCTTCCAACAAAAGTTTTAAATTCTTTTCAGTTCTCAAAAAGCAGAATAGTTTGAATGCACTAAAGAATGTCAACAGGCCCTAAAGAATCTGAAGGCTTATCTATCAAAACCCCCGCTGCTATCAAAGCCAAAAGAAGGGGAGAGACTGTACATCTACCTGGCTGTCTCAGAAATTGTTGTAAGTGTAGTATTGGTAAGAGAATATAAAGGTAAACAATGTCCTATTTATTATGTAAGTAAAACTTTACTATATGCTGAAACCAGATATCCACATCTAGAAAAGGTAGCCTTAGCTTTAATAATGGCATCTAGAAAATTACAACCATATTTTCAATGTCATCCAATCACTGTTGTGACTTAATATCCTTTAAGAAATATCTTGCATAAACAAGAACAGTCAGGAAGATTAGCCAAGTGGGTCATAGAATTAAGTGAGCATGAAATAATCTATCAGCCTAGAACTGCAATTAATTCTCAAATATTAGCTGATTTTGTTGCTGACTTTAGTAATAGCATTGTCCCTGAAGTGGAAAAAGAGTTACAACTCTTTAATGGTGCTAATCTGGGTCTATGGACCCTATTTACCGATGGCTCTTCCGACGTAAAAGGCGCTGGCTTAGGCATAGTCTTAATATCACCCAAGGGTGAAAAGACACGACAGGCTATCAAATTTTATCCTATAACTAACAATGAAGCAGAGTACGAAGCTGTCATTGCAGGACTAGAACTCGCACGAGAATTCTCAGTCGAGCAAATCGTAATCAACAGCGACTCCCAACTGGTAGTAAATCAGATGCAAGGGAACTTAGATCGCCCGAGAGACTCGAATGCAATAGTATCTGGAAAAGGCACGAGAGCTCGTGAGACAATTCAAAACATGGAAGGTAATACAGATACCTAGAGAGGAAAATGCAGAGGCATATGCATTAGATAACCTCGCAGCAGTCACGAAAGTAACAAACAAAGACAATGCAATTGTCGTTCATCTATTCCATTCAGCGATCTACCAGGATAGAAATGAGGTAACTTTCAGCAATTTAACCTGGGATTGGAGAAACGAAATTCCTAATTTTTTGCAGAATGGCACCATACATGAAGACAAGAAAATAGCTCAAGCACTTCGTCGCAAAGCTGCACGGTACTGCCTTATTCGCAATTCATTATATCGCAAGATGTTCGGAGGGCCCCTAGCTAAATGCCTCGGACCTAATGAAACGGAGTTCGTGATGAAAGAAGCCCATGAAGGACACTGTGGAAATCATTAAGGAGCAAGATCCTTGGTAAAAACCCTAATCAGAGTTGGGTACTACTGGCCCAAGATGGAAGAAGAAGCCGAGAACTTCGTATCTAAATGCGACAGGTGCCAAAGGTTCGCCAATAACATGCATCGACCAGCGGAATTACCACATCCAATTATATCTCCATGGCCCTTCATGAAATGGGGTATGGACATAGTGGGACCTCTTCCCCCAGCTAAAGGACATGTACGGTTTTTACTCGTGCTAACTGACTATTTCACAAAATAGGTAGAGGAAGAAGCATTCAAACAAGTGCGAGAAAAGGAAGTTAAAAGCTTCTTATGGCGAAACATAATATGCCACTTTGGGATACCGAAGGAGATCGTGTGTGACAATGGCCCACAATTCATAGGCTCTCAAATCACAGAATTCTTTGAAAGCTGGCAAATCAAACGGATCACTTCAACGCCATATCACCCCGTGGCTAATGGTCAAGCTGAGTCAAAAAATAAAATCATCATCAACAATATAAAGAAGTGGCTAGATAAAGCCAAAAGAAATTGGCCTGATGAGTTACCAGCGGTATTATGGGCATACAGAACAACTTCAAAAACAGCTACGGGAGAAACTCCTTTCGCACTTGTCTATGGCTCAGAAGCCTTAATACATGTGGAGATTGGCGAACCAAGCATAAGGTTTATAACAACCACGGAGGAAGCAAACGACGATGAATTGAGAACTAATCTGGACCTGCTCGAACCACGAAGGGAAGCATCATTAATACGGATGGCAGCTCAAAAACAAATCATAGAGCGTTACTACAACCGTAAAGCTCATCTCAGATACTTCACGATTGGGGATTTCGTCCTCAAAAAAGTATTCCAATCAACGAAAGAAGTAGGCGCAAAAAAGCTAAGTCCAAATTGGGAAGGACACTACAAAGTCTGAGACATAGCTGGGAAGGGCGCCTACGAGCTGGAAGCTATGGACGGAAAAATCCTACCGAAAAGCTGGAATGCAATCCACTTGAAGAAGTACCCCCGGTCAGGTATCACACGTTCGATTTTATTTTGAACATTTAAAATTTTACTAACTTTTTTAGATGATAGGCATAAAGCTAACCTATCACCAGATGATGATATTAGACCTGCAAAGACGCGAGGAAGTAACACAATTCCCGGTCTAGGGTTACACTTTCTGATGGACATTTTAAGGGTTAAGCAGTCATCATCTAAAAACTATATACCTTTGAGTCCCGCACGTTTTTCCTTTTCAGGAAAAGGACCACAAGGAAGGAATAGTCAAGTGCTCGAGATTTCATTCTTCAAAGCTCAAACACTTGGGGGACTATACAGTATGGAAGGCTAAGACGAAGCAAAGAAGACTACCAGAAAGTCAAAGCTCGAGCCTGAAGGTCCATCTACCCAACGAGTCAAGTGATACGAGCATAATCAAAAGAGCCAAAGACTCAAATACAAAGCCTAATCCAAAAAACCTTCGAACATGCTCAGGTTAAAAGGTAAAATGATAGCCACGAGAAAGAAATGCACATCTTTATATTTATTCAAAAGAAAACTGTTGTAACTAAAAACAACTATGGATAAAAGGTCATCATCATTGTACTCATTCAAAAACTATTGTGACTAAAAAACAGTTACGAAACCTTTGTACTCATATAGAAAACTGTTATCAAATAAAACAGTTACGGATGAAAGATCAAAATCCTTGTATTTGTTCAGAAAACTGTTATCAAATAAAACAGTTACGGATGAAAGAGCGTTTCCTCGTACTTATTGAAAATTGTTTTCAATAAAAACAGTTACGGGTGAAAACCCCAATCTTTATAAAACAGTTACGAACAAAAAATAGTTGTTCCCTTGTATTAACTCGAAAAAACTGTTACATATGAAAAACAGTTACGAAATACAAGTGTATATCAAATCTGTTAACTAAAAACAGCTGCAACATGAGTTTTAGATGATAATAAAACACATGTAAAATGTCGTGGAAGTTCAAACGAAAAAATTTCCTCAGAAACATTCTTAAACATGTGAAAAATTCCTATCACTCTATTACATTATTACACCATCATGAAGTTGAGACGTCTTCTTCATTAAGTGTCGATCATAAAGGGCCCTCTTTCATAAACAAAGCCTACTACAAAAAGGCTCATATTTTATATACAACACCGTGCCTACTATGTAAAGGTACGAGTGATTTCAGCATCTTCATGCAAAAACTCAGAGGTAAAACAAGAACCTCAAAAAATTAAAACATGCAAAAGACTTAAGAGTGAAAGAAAAACTCAAAGCAAAAAAGTCATACTTGCAAAAGAGCGGCTAAGTAAGAACTAAGTACTAACTAGTACTTAGCCGCATATAATTTATACATTAAGGTGCCCCTAAGTTGTCAGTTGGGGACTTTAAAAGATCCAAATTTACCCCCGATGGAGCTGGGGGTAACTACCAATCAAATAAAAAGTAAAAAAGGGGGTGAATCAACAACTTAATTTTCTTTAGGAGGAGGACTGACTTCTTCACTGGCAGAAGGAATGGGAGCAGCTTGGGACAAAGAGGCGTGAGCAGCAGGAGTCTCACCTTCAGGTGAAGAAAGATTCTGACCTTGTTGAGCATTCTCCATGGCTTCCTTGATTTTAGCTATTTCAGCACTAAGGTTGAAACCCTCTTGGCTCATTTCCGTAAATGTGTCAAGGCAAGAATTCATGTACGCCCAACTAACATCGACAGCATCCGCCTCTTCGAGAGCATCATAATCTCTCTCCCATACCTCAAGCTCAGCTCTTAGCCCATCCTTCTCAGCTTCAGCAGCTTCATGGGCAGCCCTCAAAGGTACAATCGACTCCTCCAGAGATTGAACTTTATCTAAAGCATTGCGAAGATCCTCCTGAGTCCGGGTGAGTGAATGCACAAGCTCGCCTGAGTATTCCTCCTTCTACCCCAGAAAATCTTTCAAGCTCCTAACTTCTGCTGAGGCACGGGATAATTGCTCAGCAAACGAAGACTCAGGAATGCTCTTGTCTTTGTCCGCTTGGTTAGAGGAAGCCTTATCCACTGCCAATTCCACAGCCACGACTCTCAACTGCCGCTCTAAGGTACACTTCTGTTCTTCTAAGGCTTCCATGTCGAGCCTCAGGCTTTCATATTGCTCCTTCCAATTCCCTACTTCAGCATGCCACTCCTTTAGCTTTTGTTCCGCGTTAGAAATTCTCTTAATGAGCTCCATGCCTATAAGATTGGTCTACAAAAAAGAAATCAATTAGATACGATAGATTTCATGTACAAAAATGAAATACAAGAAAAACGCATTTTGCCTTCAAAGAGGAATGTACGACTTCATTAGCCCATGTAAGGGCACTATGGCTATCAAGCTTGGTCCTCTCTGCTGAGCCAATCAAAGGCTTCAGCCACACTTCAGGTTTGCCAGATTTCTTAAAAAGTGTCCCGTCAGCCGGAACCTCAATAAGCACATGCCTCATCTCCCTGCTGGAAGACCCTACTTCTCTAACAAGAGGAGGCACGGAAGCAGGCTGAGGTAAAGGAGCCACGGATAATGAAAATTGTGGAGCATAAGAAGTAATAGGCACGAAAACTTGAGGGAGTGAAAGAGCCACGGGCAAGGCAGCAACGGGAGTAGTAATATCCAAGGGAGCGGAAGAAATAGCAGGAGCAGATGAAAGAGCTTCTCTGAAAGAAGCGGGAAAGACAGCCAAAGGGACTTCATCAATAGCGGGGCCAAAGCCTTCGCGGAACAAGTGATCCACAGACTCATGTACGGGATAGGGAGAAGCATCTTCAGAGGTAGAGGGTATGACTTCAGGCACGGAAGGCACAGCCACGGGTGAAGACTCATCGTCCGAAATCACCCTCCTTCTTGGTGACCTGTGCACCAAAGTGCCCTCCTCCTCTTCTTCTTCTTCTTCTTCTTCTTCTTCTTCTTCTTCTAAGGTTCCAGACTCACTAACCTTCCTCTTCAAGGAAGAAGAACCAGTAATAATTTCTTGGGCCTAAGCCAGAGACATTTTCGGAATGGACGCAGCAGACACCCCATGAGCGGGAAACCCTATCAAAAGGAAAAAAGTTAAGCAAAAGAGGAATAGAGGCTCGAGTAAGGAAAGGAGCGGAAACCAAAGCTTCACTTACCGTGTGTCTTTACTTTCCAACCGTACTTCCCAGAGAAGTACTTCCAAGACCTTTCTTCCAAGGGAGAAACCGACAACAATTTTTCTACCCAATCACGGATACCGGAGACATTCTCAACAGTACCCATGATTGCTGAAGGAAGAAGAAACAGATACAGTGTTAGTAAAACACTTCAAGCAAAAAGAAGAAAAATAAGAAATGTGAGCTAAAATGTACTCACGTGCACGATTCCACTTCTCAGGGAAGGGAAGATTTTTCTCACCCACTAAACCAGCAGTGAGCACAACAATGTACCGGAGGTACCAACCTCTGTCCTTATCGTCTCCAGGGGTTACCAACACTCTTTTACTCCTAGCAGATAGAGTAAAAATACCTTGACGAAATAAGGCATGAGAATAAAGATGAATAAAATGGTTAAAAGTAAAAGGAACCGAGGCTGAAGTAGCTAAGAATCTGAGACACACAACAACCCCCCACACAAGAGGACCAACCTATCCTAAGAAAATTCTGAAGAAACGGCAGAAGTCAATGATGACTGGATCGATAGGAGGTCTAAATCCTAAAGTAAAAGGGTACGTATAAACAAAAGAATACCCTGTCTTGTAAGACGTTATTCTTTGGTTGTTATTAGGAATATAGACAGGGAAATCAGACCTCCAAAAACATTCCATGCGAAGAAGGGAAATCTGACCTTCAGTGATAAGAGTAGGGTACCTATCAGCACTATCAAGAGATAACGACTGATCTACAAGGACTTGGCTATCCCTAGTAAAGGTAAACTCAGCAAGAAAAATTTTGTCTACTCGTGGTTTGGGTAAAGGTCCATGATGATCTCTACCTCTAGATGAATACCTAAAAGCCCTAGCTCTTGGAGAAACTAAGGACCTAGCAGATGGAGGAGAAGTAATATGGGAAGAAGAAGAGCCTCTCGAAGGAGTAACACCTAAGCTCCTTAATCTACCACCTCTCCGACTCCGGGTTGAAACAGAAGAGGGTGTCAAATTCTCGACGTCTATTACTCTTTCAGATTGGTTCGAAGAAGACATGTTTACAAAGACAAGAAGAATTGTTTTTACAAATAAAATATACAAGCTAGAAAGTGTTTCGTGGAAATAAAGAAAAGAAATGAGGTATTTATACTTAAAGACAACCGTCAAACATAGGGGAAAAACAATAATGAGAAAAGTCATAATTGAAGGTGTCACTTCGTGACTGATGCAGCCGCAGAAATCCCTAAAAGGCGCCGAATAACTGCAGAACCAATCCGAAGGGAACACGTGGATTGAGCATTAAATAGAAGCGACGCCTATGTTCAGAGAAGGATACACTGTTTTGATGTAAAGCGGCGGCAAAATATTCCCTCCATAAATGCATATCCACTTACCAAATATTAAATCGATAAATAAATAGTATGTGGGGGGACTATCTGTATTGGTAAAAAAGAGTTTCACACGTAAGATGATTCTTGACAACTCAGCCAGCTACGTGGATCAAGGAAATTATGACAGCTGGACATGATTCTATAAAGAGGTACGGAGCAAAAAGGTACGAATCAATAAACCTACGGGGTAGTCAGCTACGGGAAACCCAACCTGATTGGGACAAAGAAGCGATACTGTCAAAATGAATCCGGATAGAGCTACGGGCAGATCCAGAGATCCTCAATTAATGACTCACGCGTTACACAACCTTCACGCAACAGTTACAGTTATCCTTTGAAACTCCCCATTAATGTAATAATTAGTCATTAATGAGTGATCATTGTAAAAGGCAGATGTTATATTGAGAAACTCCCTATATAAGGGAAGAGAAAATGGCTTGTAAGATCATCTAAACTACAAATGCAATACACTTTACTTTTCTGAGCATCTTATTATCGTCATTTACTGACTCCTCTTTACTTAATATTATTTCTTTGATTATCAGTAACCCGTGTTCATCCTTTCTTTTGTTAAACAACCCTCTTGGCCCATTTCCATCAATGTGCCAAGACGGGAGTTCAAATAAGCCTAGCTAACATCGACGACTACTTTGTCTTCAAGAGCTTCATAATCTTTCTCTCACAGTTCAACTTCAGCTTTTAACTCATCCCTTTCAACTACGGCAGCATCATGAGAAGCCTTTAAAGGAGCGAAGGACCTTTCAAGAAACTGGACCTTCTCCAAAGAGTTCCACAGGTCTTCCTGGGTTTGAGTGAGCGATTGAACAAGTTCACAAGAATACTCCTCCTTCTAGTCCAACAAGGCCTTCAGGATCCTAATCTCCTCAGAGGCACGGGAAAGCTGCTCTGCAAATGAAGACTCTAAGACACTTTTGTCCTTGCCTGTCTGGTTCGAAGACGCCTTCTCAACGGCCAATTCCTGCTGCCATAACGCTAACTTGATGCTCCAAGGTACACTTTTCTTCCTCCACTGCCTCCACTTAAAGTTGTAAACTCTCGTACTGCTCCTTCTAATTATCTGCCTCGATACGGAAATCTCTTGCTGCCTGCTCCGTTTGAGAAACCCTCTTCATTAACTCTGTGCCTACAAGATTGATCTACAAAAGGAGATAAATTAGATACGGTAAGAATGTATATGAATACATGCAAAGGATATCAAGTTTTACCTTTAAAGACGAGTGCACAATCTCATTCACCCAAGTGAGGGAACCGTGGCTTTCCAGCTTAGCTCTCATTCGGACCTATCAATGGTTTCAACCATACGTCAGTCTGGCCTGACTTTTTCAAGAGGCTGCCCGCTGGTGGAACCTCTATCACCACCTTAATCATCTCCCCCCTACTGAAAGACCCTACTTCTGCAGAAGACGGCACGGAAGCGGGGACAGATGAAGGAGCCACGGGCAGAGAATTCTGAGAAGCAGAAAAATCCACGGGAGCAGAAGTAGCAACAGGAGCGGGTATAGCCATGGGAGTAGAAACAATAACAAGAGTAACTGAGGGAAGTTTTTTAGGAGCAGGAGGAGAGAAAACATCAAGGGGGCTTCGTAAGAAATGGTACCAAAACCTTCACAGAATAGGAGATCAACTGATTCACGAACGGGAGAGGGATTCGCATACTCGGGGGCAGAAAGTTCAGACTCGGGAACAGGAGGGTCAGTAACAGGTGTGGACTCGTCATCAGAGACCACCTTCCTCCTACGCGACCTGTGGACTAGAGAACCCTCATCTTCCTCCTCCTCCTCTAAGGTCCAGGACCCACTGGCTTTTCGTTTTGATGAGGAGAAACCAGAAATAATCTCCTGGGACTTTTCCAGGGACAACTTTGAAGCGGATGCAGCCGCAACAAAAATACCACGAGCAGGAAACTTTACCAAATAAAGGGGATCAGGTAAAATTCAATAGAAGAAAGAAGTAAAAACAAAAACTTCGCTCACTGTGGGTCTTAACCTTCCAGCCAAACCTCGCAGAGAGGTATTTCCATGAACGTTTTTCTAAAGGAGCAATTAACAAGAGTTTTTCTACCTAATCGCGAAAACCGAAGACATTCTCAACGGTTCCCATGATTGCTGCAAAGAAAAGAAACAGTTACGGTACTGATAAAGTATCAAAAACAGAGGAAAGGAATGTGAGCAAAAATGTACTCACGTGCAAGATTCCACTTCTCAGGTAAGGGGAGATTTTCTTCACCTACTAAACCATTAGTAGGAACAGCAACATATCGGAGGAACCACCCTCGGTCTTTATCAACATCAGGAATCACTAACACCCTTTTACTCCTAGCCGCGAGAGTAAACACTCCTTGGCGAAATAGCATCGGAGAATAGAGGTGGATGAGATGATAAAAGGTAAAGGGGACCGAAGCTAAATTGGCCAAATATCTAAGGCGTGCAACAACTCGCCACACGAGAGGACCGACTTGTCCCAGACAAACTTTAAAGAATCGACAAAACTCAATGATAACAGGGTCGATAGGAGGCTTGAATTCTAATGTGAAAGGGTAAGTATAAACATAAGAATACCCAGCCTTGTAAGAGGTTATTCTTTGATTACCGTTGGGAACAACAACAGGATAATCAGGCTTCCAATAACAGTCCATGCGTACAAGAGATACTAAACCCTCAGTTATTTGGGTAGGGTACATGTCAGCACCGTCGTGAGAAAACATTGAAGAATGCTGTTCTTTTAAGGCCTGACTATCCCTAGCAAAAGAAAACTCAGCAGGTACTATCTCATCGACCCTCGGCTCACGCAGAGATTCATTGTGTTCTCTACCTTTTTATGAAGATCTAGAAGCCCTAGCCCTTGGAGAAGTTAAAGAAATGGCAGACCTAGAAGATGGGGGAGTAACTTGAGAAGAAGAGGAACCCCTGGAGGGAGTAGAACCTAAAATCCTAAGCCTACCGCCTCTCCTACTCCGTGTCAGAGCAGAAGAAGGATTCAGATCATCTACATTAATGACTTTCTTAGATTGTTGGTTTGAAGAAGACATATTTACAAAGAAAAAGAATTTGCAAACGAAGAATGAAATTTAGAAGTTTTTCTTGAAAGTGAAGAAAGGAAAAGGGGTATTTATACTCAAAGGCAACCGTCAAAAAATGGAAAACAGTTATGTGAAAGTCATAATTGAAGCTGTCACTTCGTGACTGATGCAGCCGCAAAAAGCCCTAAAAGGTGCTGAACAATTGCAGAACCAATCAGGGAACGCCACATGGCACGGGCATTAAATGGAAGTGACAAGCGGCGCCTTCGTTCAGAGATGGATGCAATGTTACGAGTGAAGTGGCAGCAAAATATTCGCGCCATAAATGAGTATCCACTTACCAAGTATTAATCGATAAATAAATGGTAAGTGGGGGGGCTATCTGTATTGATAAAAAAGAGCTTCACACGTGTAATAATTTTGATGACTCAGAAATCTATGTGGAACAAGGAAAACGTGACAACTAACGAAACTTCATGAAGATTTAAGAGGCAGAGAGGCACGGAATAGCATACCCACGGGATAATCAGATACGGGAATCTTAACCTAATTGAGAAGATGAAGAGACACGGTGTAACAACCCAGCCGGTTGTTTTGAGAGTTAGCGCCTTGATCCCCTAATAACTTCTTCTCCCATGTCTTATTATGTTAATGGAGCATGTCGGAGCGTTGAGTGGCGAAATTCGGAGTGAGTTTGGTCACATAGTCCTTTGAGGTGAATTTTAGGTTTAGAAATTGGACTATAGCTAGAGCTATGGGAAAACGGATCCGTACTGGAATTCCGTTGACTCCTTTAGCTCCGTTGAATGATTTCAGGAGTAGGAGCGTGTTCGGATTGTGTTTTCGAGGTCGGGTGTGGATTTAGGCTTGAATTGGCGAAAGTTAGAATTTCGGCGATTTCGGCCGATAGGTGAAATTTTGATATCAGACTCGGAATGGAATTCTGGAAGCGACAACAGGTCCTTAATGTCATTTATGACCTGCGTGCAAAATTTGGGGTCAATCGCACTAGTTTAGACGTGTTTCGGCGTCGAATGTGAATTCTTGAAAATTCCTAAGTTCTTAGGCTTGAATCAATGCATATTTGATGGTTTTGATGTTATGAGACGTGTTTTTAAGGCTCGTCCAAGTTTGAATAAGGTATTTGGGTCAGTTGGTAACCTTGGTTGAGGCCCCGAGGGCCTCGGGGTTATTTCGAATGCCCAACGGGTGAATTTGGAACCATTTGGGATTGCTGAACCAGACCTGTTTCTGGTGTCTCGCACCTGTGATGGATTTTTCCACAGTTGCGGACACGCTGGTGCGGAGGGTTTGTTCGCAGGTGCGGTCTGAGGGGGGTGGCCAGTGGTCGTAGGTGTGACCTGGGTTCCGCAGACGCGGGACCGCGGGTGCGACCAAACGACCGCAGGTGCGGCCCCAGGCTTCTTAAGTGACTTCCGCACCTGCGATGAAACTTTCGCAGGTGCGGTACCGCAGGTGCGATTGGGGAGCCGCAGGTGCGAAATTCTTGGGTTGTTTATTCTAAAATCCGAGGGTTTTAAATTCATAACTCCAAAATCGATTGTGAGCTCGAGAAGTGGCGATTTTCAGGGGGATTCGAAGAGGAGGATCATAAGTAAAGTTTTCTAATCCTAATCCACTGTTAGACCATTAACCCACATCATTTTCCTTAATCTAATCAATGAAAATGGGTGAAAAACCATGAAAATTGGATGAAACTTCCCCAACTAAAACTCTGAGGATTTAGGGATGTTTTGGCATCGGATTTCGATGATTCTTGTGTGAGTGAGTTCGTGAGTGAATGGGTGTCCGGAAAAATATAACTTTTACCCGATTCCGAGTCATGGGCCCGACGGGCGTTTTGGTCAAAATTCCTAATTTCGCGTATTAGCTTCGAATTAATTAGTTATTTTGATTTCTTGAAATGATATTTACATTATGCAATTGAATTGAATAGATTTTGGCCACCCGGAGTCGGATACTCGTGGCAAGAGCGTGATATCGGGTTGAGTAGCGCAATCAAGGTAAGTGGCTTGCCTAACTCTGTGTTAGGGATATTTCCCTTAGGCATTTTAACTGATTTTCACTATAAAAACTCCGTGTACGTGAGGTGACGGGTGCGTGCATGGGTTATTTTTACTGGTTTTCCTTCATTCTTTCTATGTCGTACCTCATTTTCAATTCTATTATTATTGTGATTGTTTTAAACTGAGTAGCAACTTAAGATTTAAACATGTCAACCGATTTTACCTGATTTTCCACTCACTACTACTATTTGAACCTTGATGAAGTATTTTACTCTATATTGCCTACTATTTTTCCTAAACTATGGAATTACGCTGCATCCGGTATACATCTTGCACTGCATATTTAAATTGGGACTACGGACCGAGATTCGGGAGCTTTCCCCTTGTACTGCATTGCATATTTAATTGGGACTACGGACCGAAATCCGGGAGCTTTCCCTTTGTACTACATAGCATATTTAAATTGGGACTACGGACCGAGATCCGGGAGCTTTTTCCCTGTACTACATTGCATATTTACGTTAGGAGGCTGAGACCCGGGAGCTTTCCCCCTGTATTGCATTGCACGACTATCTATAAAGTTATATGTTGTGATCAGTTGAGATCTACTTTACATTATTCTTTCTAGCTTTACTTTAAATTTCCGTTAATTATTTCCATTTATTTGAACCTATTAAATTATAACTGTTTTATTTGCAAACTCAGTAAAGCCTCAACCTGACCTCGTCACTACTTGACTGGGGTTAGGCTTGGCACTTACTGAGTAGCGAATGTGGAGTACTCTCGCCCTTTCTGCGCATGTTTTCCCCATGTGAAGATCCAGGTACCAGCACCCAGTACCGGAGTTAGGAGGTCTTCAAAAACTATTTAGAGACCGTGAGGTATTTCTGCCGCGTCCGCAGAACCTTCTGAGTCCCCTTCCCTATTCTAGTATAGTCATAGTACTTAGACAGAAATACTTTCTAATTTCGTTGTATAGAGCTATAGTGTACAACTTGTGACATTGTTGATATTCTAGGTTTTGGGCAGAGTAAAGTTGTAAATGCCGAGCGGCACAGTTTAATAGTATTGCTTCTACTTCATCCTCTATTATTGTGTTGTTTTTCATTTTTATTCCGCACATCTTTAGGCTTACCTAGTCGTATAGACTAGGTGCCGTAACGAAACCCTGCGGAGGGAAATTGGGTCGTGATAAGTTGGTATTAGAGCGTCTAGGTTCATAGGAGTCACAATCACAAGCCGGTTTATTAGAGTCTCGCGAATTGGTGTGGAGACATCCGTATCTATCTTCGGGAGGCTATGTAACTGTTAAGAACAATCATACTTCTCAGAATTCCTTATCGTGCTAGTTACTGTCATCAAAACTCTTAAACTCTATTCTATTCTTGCTTACAGATGGTTCGTACTCGTACCAGACGTACTGATGACCAGGCACCCGAGCCCCCAGTCAGAGCCACCAGAGGTAGGGGCCGGGGCAGAGGACGAGCACGCGGTGCAGCCCGAGCACCGGCTAGAGCAGAGGCAGAGGATCCCCTAGCAACTACAGTTGGAAGGGCACCAGAGGTTCCTGCTATTACTCCAGCCCTCCAGGAGACCTTAGCTCAATTCTTGAGTGCCTTCAGTACTCTGTCTCAAGCGGGATTACTTTCGATAGCCCCAGCTATATCCCAGGCTGGGGGAGGGAAAACGACTCCCGCAGCCCGTACTCCTGAGCAGAGGGTTCATATGGGGCAGGTTCCAGAGTATATACCCATGCCCCCAACAGCTCCAGTTCAGCATGAGACTAGGATAGTTGTTCCTGAGGCAGAGCAGCTCCGACTTGAGAGGTACAAGAAGTACCACCCACCTGAGTTCAGCGGACTAGCTTCGGATGATGCCCTGGGTTTTCTTGAGGGGTGCCATCGCATTCTCTGCATTATGGGTATTATGGAGACGTGTGGGGTCTCATTCACTGCTTTCCAGCTGAGGGGAGCAACTTATCAGTGGTGGCGTGCTTTTGAGTTGAGCAGTCCGGACGAGGCAGCTTCACTTACTTGGGCTCAGTTCTCAGAGATGTTCCTACTTGAGTTTGTCCCTCAGAGCCTCGGGGACGCTTGGCGCGCAGAGTTTGAACAGCTACGCCAGGGTGCTATGATTGTATCGGAGTATGCAGTCCGCTTTAGTGATTTGGCTCATCATGCACCAGCTTTGGTTGCCACCGTCAGATAGAGGGTTCGTCGCTTTATTTAGGGACTCCATCCCAGCATTCGGACTAGTATGGCCAGAGAGCTGGAGACAGATATCACTTACCAGCAGGCCGTGAGCATTGCCCGGAGGATTGAGAGTATGTTAGCCCGGGACAGGGAGGAGAGAGAGGCCAAGAGGTCTCGAGAGACTGGTCATTTTTCAGGAGCCCATGCAGCAGCATCACACTATGGTAGGGGTTTTTGTTAGTCGCCCCGTTCATTCAGCTCTTTCAGTAGCCAGTGGTATTCCAGCTCTTTCTAGACCTAAGGAGACTTATTATGCACCACCAGTATCTCAGGTTCCTTCTACTCGAGGTGCTATCACCGGCCAGTCCAGCATGCCAGTTCAGAGCCAACATCAGCCACCATGTCCTCCGAGGGGTTGTTTTGAGTGTGGTGACCCTCGTCATATGATCAAAGATTGCCCTAGAGCTAGGAAGGGTACACCACCTCAGAATTATCAGGTTCCACGTCTTCCACCAGGTCCCGCTGCCATACTTCCATCCCCAGCTGCTACCCCACCTTCTCAGGCAGCTCGAGGTAGAGGTCGGGGAGGTCGAGGTCGCCCTAAAGGGGGAGGCCAGGCTAGATATTATGCTCTTCCAGGCCGTTCAGAGGCCATTGCTTCAAGCTTAGTCATTACATGTATTGTTCCTGTTTGTCATAGGGATGCGTCGGTATTATTTGACCCAGGCTTTACATATTTGTATGTGTCTTCCTATTTTGCTTCACATATCGGGATTCTTTGAGTTTCCCCGTTTATGTTTCTACTCCGGTGGGAGATTCTCTTATCGTGGACCGTGTATATCGGTCGTGTTTGATGTTATCAGTGTTTTTTAGAACAGGGCTGATTTATTATTACTCAGTATGGTAGATTTCGACGTTATATTGGGTATGGACTGGTTGTCTCCCTACTATCTTATTCTTGATTGTCATGCCAAGACCGTGACGTTGGCTATGCCAGGATTACCGAGGTTAGAGTGGAGAGGTTCCTTAGAGTACACTCCCCGCCGAGTCATTTCTTTTCTTAAGGTCCAACGGATGGTTGAAAAGGGGTGTGATGCGTATTTGGCTTATGTGAGGGATACTAGTGTTGAGACCCCTACAATTGAGTCTGTCCCCGTTGTTAGGGACTATCCTGACGTTTTTCCAGCTGATCTTCCAGGTATTCCGCCCGACAGAGACATTGATTTTGGCATTGACTTGTTGCCGGGCACTCAGCCCATTTCCATTCCTCCATATCGCATGGATCCTCTTGAGTTAAAGGAGTTGAAGGAGCAGTTGCAGAAGTTGCTTGACAAAGGTTTCATCAGGCCCAGTGTATCACCTTGGGGAGCTCCGGTGTTATTTGTGAAGAAAAAGGATGGTTTGATGTGTATGTGCATTGACTACCGACAGCTGAATAAGGTGACAGTGAAGAACAGGTACCCATTACCCCGCATTGATGATCTATTTGACTAGTTACAGGGTGTTAGGGTGTTCTCCAAGATTGATCTTCGTTCGGGTTATCATCAGTTGAAGATTCGGGAGCCGGATATCCCGAGGACTGCCTTCATGACCAGATATGGCCACTATGAGTTCCTTGTTATGTCATTTGGGCTGACAAATGCCCCAGCAGCCTTCATGCACCTGATGCACATCGTATTTCAGCCGTATCTTGATACTTTCATCATCGTGTTCATTGATGACATTCTGGTATATTCTCAGTCCCAAGAGGACCATGAGCAGCATTTGAGGACTGTACTTCAGACATTGAGGGAGAGGAAGTTGTATGCCAAATTTTCTAAGTGTGAATTTTGGCTTGATTTTGTGGCATTCTTAGGCCATGTGGTATCTTCGGATGGGATCAAGGTAGATCCTAAGAAGGTAGAGGCGGTGCAGAGTTGGCCTAGACCGTCTTCAGCTACTGAGATCCGCAGTTTCCTCGGTTTGGCTGGGTATTATCGCCGTTTTGTGGAGGGATTTTCATCCATCTCAGCACCCATGACCAGATTGACCCAGAAGGGTGCACCTTTTATATGGACGGAGGAGTGTGAGAAGAGCTTTTAGAAGCTCAAGACAGCCTGACTAAAGCTCCAGTGTTAGTATTACCCACAGGTTCAGGTCCTATACGGTCTATTGTGATGCTTCGAGGATTGGCCTAGGAGCAGTGTTGATGCAGGACGGTAGGGTGATTGCCTACGCGTCCAGACAGTTGAAGGTGCACGAGAAAAACTACCTTGTGCATGATCTTGAGTTGGCAGCGATTGTTCACGCCCTGAAGATATGGCGTCATTATTTATATGGTGTTCCCTGTGAGATATTCACGTATCACCGCAGTTTGCAACACGTATTCAGGCAGAAGGATCTTAATTTGCTCCAGCGTAGGTGGTTAGAGTTACTCAAGGATTATGACATCACTATATTATACCAC
Source organism: Nicotiana undulata (assembly GCA_005239495.1). Taxonomy (NCBI): domain Eukaryota; kingdom Viridiplantae; phylum Streptophyta; class Magnoliopsida; order Solanales; family Solanaceae; genus Nicotiana; species Nicotiana undulata. Next base: position 31,969 of record ML276178.1, read on the forward strand.
CCGGGGAAGGCCAATATGGTGGCCGACGTCTTGAGTCGCTGGGCGGAGAGTTTGGGTAGTTTGGCATATCTTCGTGCAGCGGAGAGGCCCTTAGCCTTGGATGTTTAGTCCCTAGCCAGTCAGTTCGTGAGGCTGGATCTTTTTGAGCATCACTGGGTATTTGCTTGCGTTGTTGCTCGATCTTCTCTTTATGATCGTATTCGGGAGCGCCAGTATGATGATCCCAACCTTCAGGCTCTTCAGGATAGAGTCCGATAGGGTGATGCCAGGTATGTGACCGTAGGTGATGATGGCGTGATGAGGATGCAGGGCCGAATTTGTGTGCCCAACATAGATGGACTTCGGGAGTTGATTCTTGCAGAGGCCCATAGCTCGCGGTATTCCATCCATCCGGGTACCGCGAAGATGTACTAGGATCAGAGACAGCACTATTGGTGGCGGACGATGAAGAAGGATATATCAGAGTTTGTAGCCAAGTGTCTCAACTGTCAGCAAGTCAAATATGAGCATCAGAGACCGGGAGGATTACTTCGGCAGATTAGGCTTCCAGAGTCACCATGGACTTTGTGGTTGGACTTCCTCTGACTTTGGGGAAGCATGATGCTATTTGGGTGATTGTGGATCGGCTGACCAAATTAGCCCATTTCATCCCAGTGTTAACTACATATTCTTCTGAGAGGTTGGCCCAGATCTACATTCGGGAGATAGTCCGGCTGCACGGTGTACCGGTATCTATTATATCAGATCGAGTCCCTCAGATCACCTCGCACTTCTGGAGAGCCTTGCATAGTGAGTAGGGTACCCAGATTGATCTCAGTACAGCATTTCACCCCCAGACGGACGGACAGTCCGAGCGCACGATTCAGATTCTTGAGGATATGCTTCGTGCCTGTGTGATGGATTTTGGAGGGTCGTGGGATCGATTCTTGCCTCTTGCAGAGTTTGCTTATAACAACAGCTACCAGTCCAGCATTTAGATGACGCCATTTGAGGCTTTGTATGGTAGGCGGTGTAGGTCTCCAGTGGGATGGTTTAAGCCGGGTGAGGCCAGATTGTTAGGTACAGACTTGGTCCAGGATGCCCTGGACAAGGTGAAGGTGATTCAGGAGAGACTTCGCACCGCTCAGTCCAGGCAGAAGAGTTATGTAGGCCGGAGAGTTTGTGACTTGGCATTTATGACTGGTGATCGAGTTTTGCTTCGGGTATCGCCTATGAAGGGCGTCATGAGATTCGGGAAGAAGGGTAAGCTGAGTCCGAGGTTCATTGACACTTTTGAGGAGTTGCAACGGGTTGGGGAGGTTTCTTATCAGCTGGCCTTGCCTCCCAATCTGGCAGGAGTTCATCCGGTATTCCACGTTTCCATGCTCCGGAAGTATCACGGGGATCCGACTCATGTTTTGGATTTCAGCTCAGTCCAGTTGGACAAGGATCTATCATATGTTCAGGAGCTTGTGGCTATATTGGACAGGCAGGTCAGGAGGCTCAGATCGAAGAATATTGCCTCAGTCAAGGTTCAGTGGAGGGGTAATCCGATCGAGGAGGCGACTTGGGAGACCGAGCAGGATATGCGGAGTCAGTACCCTCATCTTTTCGTAGTTTCAGGTATGTTTCTATACTCGTTTGAGGACGAACGATTTTCTTAAGAGGGGGAGAATGTAACGACCCGGACGATCGTTTTGAGAGTTAGCGCCATGATCCCCTAATAACTGCTTCTCCCGTATCTTATTATGTTAATGGAACGTGTCAGAGCGTTGAGTAGCAAAATTCGGAGTAATTTTGGTCACATAGTCCTTTGAGGTGAATTTTAGCTTTAGAAATTGGACTGTAGCTAGAGCTATGGGAAGACGGATCCGGACTGGAATTTCGTCGACTCCGTTAGCTCTGTTGAATGATTTCGGGGGTAAGAGCGTGTTCGGATTGTGTTTTCGAGGTCGGGTGTGGATTTAGGCTTGAATTGGCGAAAGTTAGAATTTTGGCGATTTTGGCTGATAGGTGAAATTTTGATATCGGACTCGGAATGGAATTACGGAAGCGACAGCAGGTCTGTAATGTCATTTATGACCTGTGTGCAAATTTTGGGGTCAATCGAACGAGTTTAGACGTGTTTTGGCGTCGAATGTGAATTCTTGAAAATTCCTAAGTTCATAGGATTGAATCAATGAATATTTGATGATTTTGATGTTATGAGACGTGTTTTTAAGGCTTGACCAAGTTTTAATAAGGTATTTGGGTCAGTTGGTAACTTTGGTTGAGGCCACGGGAGCCTCGGGGTTATTTCGGATGCCCAACGAGTGAATTTGGAACCATTTGGTATTGCTGAACCAGACCTGTTTATGGTGTCTCACACCTGCGATGGCATTTTCCGCAGGTGCGGACACGCTGGTGCGGAGGGTTTGTTCGCAGGTGCGGTCTGAGGGGGGGTGGCCAGTGGTCGTAGGTGTGACCTGGGTTCCGCAGACGCGGGACCGCAGGTGCGACCAAACGACCGCAGGTGCGGCCCCAGGCTTCTTAAGTGACTTCCGCACCTGCGATGAAACTTCTGTAGGTGCGGTACTGCAGGTGCGATTGGGGAGCCGCAGGTGCGAAATCCCTGGGCTGTTTATTCTAAAATCCGAGGGTTTGAAATTCATAACTCCAGAATCGATTGTGAGCTCGGGAAGTGGCGATTTTCAGGGGGATTCGAAGAGGAGGATCATAGGTAAAGTTTTCTAATCTTAATCCATTGTTAGACCATTAACCCACATCATTTTCCTTAATCTAATCAATGAAAATGGGAGAAAAACCATGAAAATTGGATGAAACTTCCCCAACTAAAAATCTGAGGATTTAGGGATGTTTTGGCATCGGATTTTGATGATTCTTGTTCGAGTGAGTTCGTGAGTGAATGGGTGTCCGAAAAATATAAATTTTACCCGATTCCGAGATGTGGGCCCGACGGGCATTTTGGTCAAAATTCCTAATTTTGCATATTAGCTTCGAATTAATTAGTTATTTTGATTTCTTGAAATGATGTTTACATTATGCAATCGAATTGAATAGATTTGGGCCACCCGGAGTCGGATACTCGTGGCAAGAGCGTGATATCGGGTTGAGTAGCGCAGTCAAGGTAAGTGGCTTGCCTAACTCTGTGTTAGGGATATTTCCCTTAGGCATTTTAACTGATTTTCACTATAAAAACCACGTGTACGTGAGGTGACGGGTGCGTGCATGGGTTATTTTTACTGGTTTTCCTTCGTTCTTTCTATGTCGTACCTCATTTTCAATTCTATTATTATTGTGATCGTTTTAAACTGAGTAGTAACTTAAGATTTAAACATGTCAACCGATTTTACCTGATTTTCCACTCACTACTACTATTTGAACCTTGATGAAGTATTTTACTCTAGATTGCCTACTGTTTTTTCCTAAACTATTGAATTACGCTGCATCCCGTATACATCTTGCACTGCATATTTAAATTGGGACTACGGACCGAGATCCGGGAGCTTTCCCCCTGTACTGCATTGCATATTTAAATTGGGACTACAGACCAAGATCTGGGAGCTTTCCCCCTGTACCGCATTGCAAATTTACGTTGGGACTACGGGCTGAGACCCGGGAGCTTTCCCCCTGTATTGCATTGCACGATTATATATTAAGTTATATGTTGTGATGAGTTGAGGGATACTTTACATTATTCTTTCTAGCTTTACTTTAAATTTTCGTTAATTATTTCCATTTATTTGCAACAGTTAAATTATAATTGTTTTTATTTGAAAACTCAGTAGAGCCTCAACCTGACCTCGTAACTACTTGACTGGGGTTAGGCTTGGCACTTACTGAGTATCGAATGTGGAGTACTCACGCCCTTTCTGCGCATGTTTTCCCCATGTGCAGATCCAGGTACCAGCACCCAGTACCGGAGTTAGGAGGTCTTCAGCAGCTATTTGGAGACCATGAGGTATTTCTGCCCCGTCCGCAGAACCTTCCGAGTCCCCTTCCCTATTCTAGTATAGTCATAGTACTTAGACAGAAATACTTTCTAGTTTCGTTGTATAGAGCTATAGTGTACAACTTGTGACATTGTTGATATTCCGAGTTTTGGGCAGAGTAAAGCTGTAAATGCCGAGCGGCAAAGTTTAATAGTATTGCTTCTACTTCATCCTCTATTATTGTGTTGTTTTATATTTTGATTCCGCACATCTTTGGGCTTACCTAGTCGTATAGACTAGGTGCCGTCATGAAACCCTGCAGAGGGAAATTGGGTTTTTACACACAGGCAGGATGAATCCAGGCAGAATAAAGGGCAGATTTGGAGATCTTCAATTAATGAGTCAAACGTTACATGACCTTCACGCAACAGTTACGGTTAATCATTGTAATGTTACATTAATGCCATTATTAGTCATTAATGCTCAATCAGTGAAAAAGGTAGATGTTATATTAAGAAATTCCATATATAAGGGAGTAAAATATAACTTGTAAACACATTCGAACTATTATTGCAATATACTTACTTTTTGCGCATCTTACTGCTTTCCATTTACAAATTTACTTGCAATTATTAGCTTATTCTTTGGTTATCAGAAACCCGTGTTCTTCTTAAAATAGCTTTGGCAAAGAATCTAGTTCTTTGGGGAAACAGTGTCCATGTCCACTACTTGGAAGACAATTCAAAGTCAACTGGCCCAATCGTCATGGTGAGGTTCATCTCCTCAATGGTATCTCTCCTGAGCCATCAAAAGCCTTGATGCATACATTGCTGGGTCGGATTCTGTCTGTATTGATCTTCATGCTTTGCAAGGTGGAGAGAGGGCATGCATCTATGCTCGAGCCTCCATCAACCATGACTCGCTTTGCATAGTGCCCATCATATTTAACAGTCAAGTGTAAAGCCCTGTTGTGCCCGGCTCCCTCCTCGGGAAGTTCATCATCAGTAAAGGAGATTTTGTTCACCTCGAAAAATTTTGTTGGCCATCTTCTCTAATTGATTCACCGTGGTCTTCTCTGAGACATGTGCCTCGTTCAAGATCTTGATTAGTACACGAGCATGCTCTTTTTAATGCATGAGCAGAGATAGTAGAGAGATTTGGGCAGGTTTCTTTCTCAGCTGGTCAATGATTGAGTAATCCTGAACTTTCATCTTTTTTTAAAACTCTTCCTCTCTTCTTCAGTGACTGATTTCTTTATTGGCAATTGGCCTTCTCTAATTTGCTTGTCCTTCCTCAACTATTATGGAGAGTAACACCTCCCCGATCGAGTCAAACCTCTAGTTTCCCCTACTTCCTCTATGATTTCCTTGCCTTTGTAGGTCATCAGAGTTTTGTTGTAGTTCCAAGGAATGGTTTTCGTGTTTGTCACAGGGGGTTACACGGCAGGTGTGATTATGATCGGCTCTGTTATACCCTTCGCACCGCCCTGATCCTGCCTTGTGATAGGGTGACCTCCACGGACATACAACTTTGGGCTTGATACGTTGGAGCGAACTTCCATCCTAGAGATATTTGGAACAAATAAAGTTGCCTCCTTTAAGCCATGTGCGCCTTTCACAATCAATAGCACATCTCAACTTTGACTTATTTCTAGACCTATTCGTTCTTGAATTGCTCCCGCTGTCATTTCTACTCGACCGGCTTTTATTCTTAATCTCGGCCAATCATTCACACAAAATGAACATCATTGTGTGCTGGTAATGGGTTGTTTGTCACATTAGGGGGTCCTCTCCATTCGGCACTACAATAAGTTTTTCAGCAATGAGTCTTTCTATGGCTCTTTTCAGAGTCCAACAGTCATCAGTGCTATGACCTGGGGCACCTAAATGATATTCACATCTAGGATTTGCTTGAAATCCATGTGAATCAAGATGCATATAGTGGGGAACGATGGGTCCAATCACGCACAATTGCTTCAGCTTCTGGAATAGACTAGAGTATGATTCAATCAATGGAAAGAGGTTTTTCGCCAGCCTCTGTTCTAGACCATAATCCTTCCTAGGACGAGCATTGTAGGGTTCCCGAAAATTTTACCGCTGAGGTCGGGGGATCCTTGGAGCTGGTGCCCGTACTTGCTGATTGGGAGGCCGAACATAGGATTGAGCATTGAACACTGTATATTATGGTGGGCTCACAGAGTATTGAGTAATTGTATGAGGATAATAATGTTGAGGGTAGCTGGATTGCCCCTACTAAACTTGCACATAAGGGTGCGGTGCCCCTCTTTGAACATCCCTGGATCCCTAAGTCATCACGGACCCTTCATCTCTTTTCTTTCTATTTGCCAAACTTCCTGACCCATTTTGGATCGTTTGAGTGGTGGATTTGAGAGCAGCTTGACTTACAATTCTGCCAGTCTTGAATCCATTTTCGACCATTTCCCTTATCTTGATTTCTTCTGCAAAAGGTCTGCCCATTGCGGACATCATGTTTTGGAAATAATCAGGATCTTGAGCCTCTAGGAAAATTGTGATCAACTCGTGGTTATCCATGGGTGGATTAACTCTAGCCGCTTGCTCCCTCCACTTGATGGCATACTCCCTAAAGCTTTCGGTCGGATTTTTCTTCATATTGGACATGGAATTACAATCTGGCACAATATCAATTTGTATTCAAATTGGTTGATGAATGCTTTGGCCATGTCATCCCAAACATGCTAGTGAGAGATATCTTGGTCAATGAACCATTCAGAGGCTACTCCCACCAGACTCTCCCCAAAGTAAGCCATCATCAATTCTTCTTTTCCTCCTGCACCCCTCAGCTGATTGCACTACCTTTTCAAGTAGGCGATAGGGTCGTCGTGTCCATCATATTTCTCAAATTTTGGGGTATTGAACCCTAGTGACAAATGGTTGTAAGGGAACATGCAGAGATCACTGAATGAAACACTTTTGTGACCACCTAGGCCTTGTATGTTCTTTATGTTCTGCTCCAGACTTTTCATTTTTCTGGCCATCTCATCTGATTCACCCGTCTTGGCAGCCTTTTCAGTTTCCATTGGTGACTCGTACTAAGGAGTCTGATTGTATGGAGCCGAGACCCTGAAAGTCATATTTGGAGAGTAGTATTGGCCATCATAAGTTGTGATGACCCAAAGGGTCATCTTATGATTTAAAAGTCAATTCCAGACTCGTTAGCCTTAAAATAGTATTTTTAATCACCTCGATTTATGTGCGCAGTCCGGGCGTGAATTCGGAAAGCCTTTATGTAAAAATATATGAAATAATAATTTTTTAGAGTTAAAATTTATTTTTAGTTGATTTTGGTCAAAGTTTTGAGTAAACGGACCTAGACCCGTGTTCTAACGGTCTCGGGAGGTCCGTAGTAAAGTATGGGACTTAAGCGTATGCCCGGAATCGAACTACGAGGTCCCTAGCTCGAGAAATGATTTTTTGATGAAAATTGTTAAACTGAAATTTAAAGGAATTAAAGAAATTGATTAATGTTTGAAATTGTTGGTATCAGGCCCGTATTTTGGTTCTGAAGCCTGGTACAGGTCTATTATAACATATATGTCATCTCTGTGAAATTTTGTGGAAATTGGAGTTTATTTGACATGATTCGGATGTCCGATTGAGAAGATAGTAAATTTGAAATGTTCTTGAGGAATTCATGAGCTTTGATGCTAAATCCAAAGTTTTAATTGTTATTTTAGCGATTTGATCGCACGAGCAAGTCCGTAGGATGTTTTTAGACTTGTGTGCATGTTTGGTTTGGAGCCCTGAGGGCTCGGGTGAGTTTCGGGTAGGCTTCGGGATATTTTAACTTAGGAAAATCTAGTGTGTTAGCTGTTTCTAGTGCATTGGTGCGTTGTTCTTCGCTATCCCGAATCCTCTCCCGTGATCGCGGAGTGTAACGAGTCTGAGGGAGAAATCCTCTTCGCGAACGCAAAGCACTGGGCGGTAGTACCCTTCGCGAACGCGTCCAGCCTTCCGCGAACGCGATGAGTCATGGGCCTGGGGGACGGGAGTCTCGAATTGCTCTTCGCGAACGCGATGGTCAGGTGGGATAAGCATCACGAATGGGAACAGCACACGAGAACGCGTAGGCCTTTGGGCCGCAAAGCTTCGTGAATGCGACAGGCCCTTCGTGAACGCGAAGAAGGCCTGTCCAGCGATTAAAACAGAATTTAAAAACGGGATTAGGGCATTCTTTCATATTTTTAAAACCAAGAAGGTTTAGAGGTGATTTTCAAGAGACAAGTTCTTCCCCAAAGTGTTGGTAAATGATTCTGAACTATTTTCTCTCAATTACCCATTGTTTTTCATCATTTTTTAATAAAACAATCTAGGGTTTTCATGGTAGAAATTGGGTGTTTGGGTAGAATTAGGGAATTTTTCATAATTGGAATTTAGACCTCGAATTTAGATCGGATTTCGAAACTAACTAAATATTCGGGCTCAGGGGTGAACGGGTAAACGGATTTTGGTCCGAACCTTGAGTTTGGAGTTTGAACCAAGCGGGCCCAGGGTCGGTTTTTAACTTTTTTGGGGAAAACTTAGGAAAACCATGATTTTGCATTAAATTTAATTCCTTTAGAAATAATTAATGATATTGAACTAATTATGATTAGATACGAGTGGGTTGGAGGTGAATTCTAAAGGAAAAGTTGTACTTGAGCAGTGAGTGGCCTGCGAAATCGAGGTAAGTGTTGTGTCTAACCTTAGCTTTAGGGATTAGGTATTGTGTGACTACTTGCTACTTGTTTTGTTGTTAAATACGATGTATAGGTGAGGTGACGAGTACCTATACGTTATGGTCGAGTCATAACGTGCGAGTGAAAGTTCATTCTAGCTATTCTTGTTTCCTTAAATCCTGCTATTTATGCTTATTGTTGCTATTGAGATGTTGGAATATTTGTATCCGGTTCCACCGAGATGGATAACATTGTGAATATTGATTTGAGATTGAGATTTTAAATTGTGAAAGTAATTATGATAAAATACTAATTTCTTATGAAATTTCTCTTTATCTGTTGTTAATGATTCTGTGACTGGTGAGGAAGAAGGAGTGTAAAGCACGAAGAGTGATGCCGTGCATAATTTATTTATATTGTGAGGAAGATTATAAAGCACGAAGGGTGATGACGTGCATAATTTATTTATATTGTGAGGAAGAGTGTAAAACACGAAAGGTGATGATGTGGATTCTTATTTATAATCTGGTGAGGATGAAAGTAAAAGCACGAAGGGTGATTTCGTGCATTCTATTTATTATTTGGTGAGGCTGAGAATAAAAGCAAGAAAGGTGATGTTGTGAAAATTTACTTTCTATTTTAATTTCTTAACTTGTTTGTTTATCATTGTTATGTTTGTCTTCTCGTTTCCTCACTCCTTATGTTAAAATTCTCCATTGTATGTCCCCTTCCCATTATTTGTTGTTTTAAATTCTTTATTTGCTGTTATTTCTGTTAGCATGGTTATCATGTCCAGGTGTTATGTGATGTCCTGTCCTAGACTCGTCACTACTTCGCCGAGGTTAGGCTCGACACTTACCACTTACAAGTACATGGGGTCGGTTGTAGTGATACTGCACTCTGCACTTCTTGTGCAGATCCAGGTTTAGGTCTGAGATGAGTTCGAGTTAGAGCTGACACTTCCGCGCGAAGACACGAGGTAAATCTGCCGACGTCCGCAGATTCCTGGAGTCTCTTCCTTATTATTTAGTTGTTGTTTTATTTAGTTCAAAACTGTTATATATTTTCTTTCAGCCAACTATTTGTAGTAATTCTTAGTAGTTCGTGAACTGTGACTCCAAACCTTGGGTAGCTAGATATTAAAATTAATTTTGTAGTATCGTTTTATTATTTCATATATTATTTTGGTAATATATGTTGGATGGTAGAAACACTTTGTATAATTTTTAATTTTTTTAAATGTTGAAACCCTCTAAGGTTGGTTTGCCTAGCAAGAACAACGTTAGGCGCCATCACGATCCCGGCGGTGAGGATTCGGGATGTGACATAAGCGTGAGATGGTGGCTCGTTGTTTGGCCTCGTCACAGGAGGTGGTGGCGGGATTGTATATACCTACGCGCCAAACATGATGAGAGGGGTGTTCCTTACCGGTGCGGCTGGAGATCGCACATTAGAGGTACCAGGGGCATCATGAAAGTTGTAGATTAGCACATACCCTGGTGGTAGAATGTGATCGCTCGTTGCATGGACCGGTGGTTGAGTAGCCAGGGGTGCGGTTGAAGTTCCCTCTGAGGGACCCTGAGGCGGAGGCTGATTGGAGACCCAAGCCTGATACACATCTGACAATTGTTGTTTCAATCTTCTTACTTCCTCCGACTCTTGCTCAACTGACTGACCCTGGGGGTCGTCACTAACCAACTCAATTTCATCATTGTTAATCATTGCTACTTTTTGCTTAGATCTGGTGAAGTAATGACGTGTTGCCAGTTTCACCAAAAACCAACCACCTTAAGCTTACTATATAAGAGACAACAAACGTGTTAGGGTTAAACATTTTATACATATGAATCACACGCACTATGTCATGTTCCTAACATTATCACTATTTCTAACATGCTTTTGGAAGGCTTCATGTTTCATTCTGGCTTATAAGGATGTTGCTTATTGACGCTCTTTTCTACCCCCAAAAAGATATGTGTATGTTATTGTGGTTTAAAGAGTTTTTTTCAATTAAAGTAACAAATTTTGAATAGGGATTATTTTATTTACAAAGTAGCCACTTGGAATTAATTTTTCGGTGTTCCAAGCCACCATTTATTTGAATCCCTAGAAAAAGAAAATTTTGACTCTATTTTTATCGGTCCACGAAAACAAAGTTCGGGTAAGGAATTCTGTTGACCAAGGAGAAGGTGCAAGGCATTCCCCGAGTCCCGTGGTTCTAGCACGGTCGCGTTATTGACTTAAAAGTTGATTTGAATTAATTTTGGACAAACTGTGATTTATAAAATTTTCATGTTTTACCTATCCGCTTTTATTTCTTGATTATTAGATTTATTAAGACACAAGCGAATGTGTGATCTAGTAAAAAAATTAATCAACTTATCATAATTGCGCCTCGCAAGCAAATCTGAAATCATGACAATTGGTTATTTGTAGTACTTCCGAGAAATTATTACATTTGGAAAAATTAAGTTTTGAAAAATATTTAAAGTAAAATGTCGGGCTACGCAAGCAAATAAGTGATTTTAGCAAAGCATTAACTAAAACTAATGGTTATGGTATGAGGTTATTGAACTAATTTATTAAATGATAAATATCACGCTACGCAAGTGATTCCTTGAAGTTAAAAACACGCCTACTAATTGCCTAGTGTTTAAATTAATTCATTTGTTAAAACTATTTATTTAATAAAGAAGCTTAGTGTTTAACAGCTTGTTTGGATGGTTGGTACAGATCGTTTCATAATGTATCGTATCGTATTATATTGTATTGTATTGTATCGTTTGATAAATACAACGTTTGGATAGATTGTGTCGTTTGTCATCATTTCATGATATCATGCACCAGCAATATGAGGAATAAACTTGCAATATTATAAATAAAAATTATGATACAAGATAAAATTATGATATAAAAATATAGGGTAAATGATAAAATAAATTATTTAATAATAATGAAGGGTGAGATTGAGATAAAAACACAAGGTAATGACGCGACCACACCAAATCGGTCATTACATAAAGTGGCATATTTCGTCTTTATGTAACGACGAATTTAACGATACGATAAAATAAAATTTAAGTAACAATAAAAAAACGTCGTATTTCAAGTAACAATACGATACAATACAAAGAGTAACAACCATCCAAACTAGCTGTAAAAGACTGAGTCAAAACTTGTTTACTACTTTAAACTTGAAAAATTCAAATTTTTCAGTAGCCTTGATGTTAAAGAAAAGATGGCCAGCAAATTTAAATCAAAGGTGATGGTGGCCTAAAATATTCTTAAAATTAAGGTAAACCCAACTAGGACATGTAGCTAAAATAATGCATTAATGAACATGGACTTCTAGACATATAACTGAGAAAAACATATGCATCAAATTCATTCAAACAGAAGTTCAAAATAGCAATGACACATTTAACAAATTCTTTCACTGATTCTCTGCTCTCTCCCGGACACTCATCACATACCATTCCCCAACTTTATTTCAACTTAACAAAGAAGAGAAGTATTACTATCAGCTATTTTTAGCACTAAGAGAAAAGTTAAAATGACAAACACCAAATACATAAAACCAAGGCAAAAGAAAACTAAACTCTACATAATAATTCAAAAAATAATAATTATTTTCCTTAACTAGATACACCTAACATAATGTTATTTGAGCTACATATGTAAAGAAAAATGGAAGATGGACCGAATATTATAGATGTATATGCTGAAATATGACTATATGAATAACATGCTAAACATTCATTTATTCCAGTAAAGCACATCAAGCGTATCCATAGAGCTGAAAAAGAGACATATCTTCATCCATTGAATATAAAAATCTGCATTGCAAAGTTTAAAAAAATACCTGGATTGCAGAAAATAAATACAGTAGTGAAGAAATAGAGCTCGACAGGGAAAAAAAACAACAGACCACAACAGAAAACAACAGCAATTTTGTGTTTAAATAGCCCGAAAATCTTAGAGAAGAAACCCAGAACCAACTCTAAAGAAGACTTATACTTTTCTAAAAGTTTGCACTCTAAAATTTCCTGACAAAGCTCACTATTTCAGTTTACTAAAAAATGCTCTAGTTGCTGATTTTTTTTACACTCAGTTGTATTTTTAGGGTGTAAAAATTGTCCAAAAAATGTGTGATCGAGTCTGTGAAGTGAGGAAAGAGCAGGAGGAGAGTCCGGAACCTAAATGTGGTCTTTTTGGACAAGTGTGACATAAATGTGTGTATTTAAAGAGTGACTATTCTATATATAACGTGGTTTTAAACCGCGCTATACTTTAACGGTTTATAGCCGTTAAAGTATAGCGCGGTCTAAAACCACGTTATATATGTATAACGCATGTATAAACAGCGCTATGCTGGGCTGATGTGACGGATATGTATAGCGCGTTATATAACCGTGCTATATATGTATAGCGCAGTTATATACTGCGTTATACATAGTTAAATAACGCCCCTTCTTCTTCTCCACGATTAGAACCCCATTATTTTAAAAACCTCAAAACTGAAACGGTCCCCCC
>ML276178.1:45167-58478 GCA_005239495.1 Nicotiana undulata
AAAAGTAAACCGCCCCCCCCCCCCCCCAAATTTCATCTTTAAAAAATTATAGTGGACCCCACATGTCACACAAAAAGATAAGAACGTAGGTCCCACATCCTAGCAAAGCATTCTATTATTGTGGTTTCATCATTTCGGACTCAAATTTTCAACTCATTGACTTTCCAAATAATATAAATCATGGTATTCCGATTTAGTTTATGTCGAAACTCATATAATAATGCATATTAGTTGTCTTGAATGTGTTTTCATGTTGTTTTGTATTTTTTGCGATTAAACTAGTAGTTATTTTAATCCGAATTAAGATATTAGTGTTCTAAAAAAATATGTAAAAATTGAGAAATTATTTTTTTTGTTAATAAATTTCTTTTACTATTTTATATGTATTTTCATGAATGTTATGTTATTAAAATGTATTTGTTGTTTTTATCTAGTTTAGATTATTTAGTTGGTTAAAGACTAGTGCCCTTTTAGCGTAGTAAAATGTAGAGCCTTTTAGCGTAGTAAAATATAGAGCCTTTTAGCGTAGAATCCCTGTAGTTTAAGTATCTCTTATATTGATAGATCAAACACAAACTATGTCCAATTTATAAAAACTAATTATTTAATTTACAAAACAAACACACAAAATTATGAAAATATTAAAGTTGACACACATAAGAATTAAGGATAGCTTGGTACTACTGGGCCTCAAATATCGAGCTTGGAACCCATAGGTATATACTTAATACTCTGTCCAATTACAGTTTACAAAAAATTAATTATTTAATTCATAAAACAAACACACAAAATTATGAAAATATTGAAATTGACACACATAAGAATTCAGGATAGATTGGTGCTAATGGGCCTCAGATATCGAGCCTGGAATGTATTGGTAAAAAAGAGTTTCATACGTATGAAAATTCTTGATGACTCAGCCGGTTACGTGGACCAAGGAAAACATGACTGCTGGACATGATTCTACAAAGTGGCACGGAGCAAAGAGGCACGACTCAATAAGCCTACGGGGTAATCAACTACGAGAAACACAACCTGATTGAGACAAGGAAGAGACACGGTCAGAATGAATCTGGACAGAGCTACGGGCAGATTCAGAAATTTCAATTAATGACCTACACGTTACAATACCTTCACGCAACAGTTACGGTTATTCTTTGTAACATTATATTAATATAATAATTAGTCATTAATGTGCCATCATTTCAAGAAATAGACGTTATATTAAGAAACTTCCATATATAAGGGAATAAAGTATCACTTGTGAAGTCATCTGAACTATGAATACAATACTCTTTAATTTTCTGTGCATCATATTATGGTCTATTTACTTACTCCTTTTTACTTATTATTATCTCCTTGATTATCAGAAGCCCGTGTTCATTCCTAAAAATAGCTTTAGGCAAAGGATCTAATTCTTTGGTTAAACAAATTGGTTCCGTTATCGGGAATCTGATAATCTTTGTTTGCTTTTCAAAGCGATATCCTCTGAACTATGTCGAACTCCAACGACAATAACCAGCAGAGAAATGGGACTCCATCACCTCTTCCATCCCCAAGAGGTTCAAGGGAACAATCCCAAGAGAGATCCAACAACAACAACAATAACAACAACGATAATGATCAAACAGTAGAACAAGATCAGGTAAAGCAAATGATTGCAGAGTATGTGAGCCAAGCTTTGCAAGAATTTGCAAGGGGATTACCAGCGGCATCACCTGCATCACTTACACCACCTCCTAATAACACAATCACCGTGGCAAATCCTCAGTTTGGGTTGGTAAACTCAGCAAGGGATGACACTCCTAACGATTCTCTCGAAGCGAGACCAAGTATGACTAATAACTCTTAATTACAAAATTTACTACTAACCTTACAGAAATAGGTGAAGGAACAAAACGATCTAATCGAGCAAATTCCTGGAGTACCACTTGTTATCAAAGGCATTGATGTTGATAGATATTCTCAACAACCTTGGAAACCGAGCGCAACGCCTTTGCTTATACCCAAGAAGTTCAAAATGCCTGATGTCCCTAAGTATGACGAAACAACTTACCCACGTGACCACGTGGCTGCTTTTACCACTGGAGTAAAAGGCAACGATCTGACAAAACAAGAAATTGAGTCGGTCCTAGTCAAAACATTTGGAGAAACACTTACCAAAGGAGCCCTAACCTGGTACTCTCTTCTCCCTGAAAACTCTATAGATTCTTTTGCTGAACTTGCAGATTCTTTCATAAAAGTACACTTCGGTGCACAAAAGGTCGAGAAAAAAGAATGGAAGACATATTTAAAATAAAGCAAGGAGACACGGAACTACTCCGTGAATTTGTAGACAGATTCCAACGAGAAAGAATGCAACTCCCATAGGTGCCTGATAACTGGGCAGCCATTGCATTTGCGAGCAATCTAAATGACAAAAGCTCAGAAGCCACGAGAAGACTCAAGGAAAGCTTGAGAGAGTTCCCAGCTACAATATGGAATGATGTTTATAACAGGTACAGTACTAAACTTCGGATAGAGGAAGATACCATTGCTCGTTCAAGGGATGAAGATCATACCAGATCCAGACGTTCCGAATCAGTTAGGAAATCAGGTAAAAACATGTACGATCCTTACATAGGACCCTCAGGACGAGAGACTCGTCCCTGGTTTGAAAATGTTAGGTAATATAGACCATCGAGCAGAGATACGAGCTCGTCCTCATCTAGATACAGAAAGGATCGAGATGAACAACACAGAGGTAATGCACGAATTGGGGATCACACCTTCAATGTAAGTACCCCTGAACTAGTTTTAATATTAAAAAACATTGGAGATAAGGTTCTATGGCCTAAAGAAATGAGGTCAAACCCATATAAAAGGAATCTAGATTTCTGGTGCGAATTCCATAATGATCATGGACACAAGACTGCGGATTGCAGATTTTTACAAGGTGAAATAGAACAATTATTGAAACAGGGCTATTTAACAGAATTGTTTAGTGATAAAGGTAAGCAGGCATACATGAAGAACAGGCAGGAGCCCCTGAAGCCTCCATCTCCAAAAATAACCATCAACGTGATACATGGAGGAGAGGAAGTAAATGGAATAGTTTGCAAAGTAGCCTCGAAAATCACAATTACACACAGAACGCGGGTTCGAGAAAATCTAGACGCAGATGATATAACCTTTGATGATGCAGATTTCGGCGGACTAATGCTCCCCCACAACGATGCTCTGGTAATATCTTTAATCATTCATGACACTAACGTTAAAAGAGTGTTGATTGATCCAGGTAGTTCAGTTAACATCATCTTGCTAAGAGTCGTGGAAGAAATGCTCCTGGAAAATCAGGTAATCCCAAAGGCACGAGCCATATCAGGGTTTGACAACTCTACAGTGATAACCAAAGGAGAAATCGAACTTAGCACTTATGCCAAGGGAGTAATTAAGAACACCAAATTCCAAGTCGTTGATACTGACATGGCTTATAACGTAATCATGGGAAGGCCCTGGATCCACGACATGGAAGCAGTACCGTCCACCTTACATCAGGTAATTAAATTCCCTTCAGAGGGGGAATCAGACAGATTAGAGGTGATCAGCAGACCTCTAGAAATATAAATTTTGTGGTGCATTATAACAAAAAAGTAGAGACGGAAGAACCGAAAGATAGGGAAATCTCCCAGACAGATGTTACTGGCCAAACAAGTACGGAAAAAGTTACTGACCGAACAGGTACGAAAGAAGTAAGTGTTCAAACAGCTACAGAAGGAGATATCCACGATAAGGTGAATCAAGTCACCACGGAAGATGCATTGAATCACACGGACGTTGACTCCAGACCGAACGTCATCTAAGAACCGGAGGAAGATGAGCACATCAAAACAACTACGGAAGAGCTCGAAGTTGTTCCATTGTTTGAACAAAAACCTGAACAAAAAGTGCATATAGGAACGAGGGTGAGCCCCAGTCGAAGAGGTAAGTTAGTTGATTATTTAAAGGCTAATGCAGATTGCTTTACGTGGTCCCACTCGGATATGGCAGGTATCCCACCAGAAGTGATGACTCATAAACTGAATGAAGATCTATCCTTCGTACCTGTTAAGTAGAAGAAAAGAAAGCAAGGACCATTCAAGAACCAAGTGATTGACGAAGAGGTACATAAACTCTTGAAAATTGGTTTGATACAAGATGTAACGTACCCTAACTAGCTAGTTAACATTGTGGTAGTACCTAAAAAGAATGGAAAATGGAGAGTATGCGTAGATTATACTGACTTAAATAAAGCATGCCTCAAAGATTCGTTCCCATTACCACATATAGATCAAATGATTGATGCCACCGTAGATCATGAATTGTTAAGCTTTCTAGATGCGTATTCTGGTTATAATCAGATTAAAATGGATCCCTCAGACGAGGAAAAAACCTCCTTTATTACGAACAGGGGGACTTATTGTTATAAAGTCATGCTTTTTGGCTTAAAAACGCTGGAGCCACCTATCAACCAAGATGTTCCAGGAACATCTGGAAAAAACGATGGAAGTTTACATCGATGACATGCAGGTAAAATCAAAATGGGCGGAACACCATTTCCACCACCTCTCTATTACCTTTGAAATTTTACGCAGGTATAATATGAAGCTGAATCCAGAAAAATGCGCTTTTGGCGTAGAATCAGGTAAATTTTTGGGTTTCCTTGTATCAAACATGGGAATAGAGGTAAATCCTGCTCAAATTAAAGCTATAGAAGAAATACATGATATACTAACAAATAAAAAAGAAGTTCAAAGACTAACGGGAAGAATTACAGCTTTGGGAAGATTCATTTTCAGATCTTCCGAGAAAAGTTTTAAATTCTTTTCAGTCCTCAAAAAGCAAGATCAATTCAAATGGACTGAAGAATGTCAACAGGCTCTCAAAGATATGAAAGCTTATCTATCAAAACCCCCGCTGTTATCAAAGCCGAAGGAAGGGGAGAGGATGTACGTCTATCTTGTTGTCACGGAAATTGCTATAAGTGCAGTATTGGTAAGGGAAGATAAAGGTAAACAATCACCTATTTATTATGTAAACAAAACATTACTAGATGCTGAAACCAGATACCCACATCTAGAAAAGTTAGCCTTAGCTTTAATAATGGCATCTAGAAAATTACGACCATATTTTCAATGTCATCCAATCACTGTTGTGACTTCATATCCATTAAGGAATATATTGCATAAACAAGAACTATCAGGAAGAATGGCTAAATGGGCCATAGAGTTAAGCGAGCATGATATAATATATTAGCCTAGGACTGCAATAAAGTCTCAAATTTTAGCTGATTTTGTCGCTGACTTTAGTAATAGCATTGTCCCTGAAGTGGAAAAAGAGTTAAAACTCTTTAACAGTGCTAATCCAGGTCTATGGACCCTATTTACGGATGGTTCTTCCAAAATAAAGGTGTCGGTTCCACGGGTGAAAAGACACGACAAGCTATCAAATGTTATCCTATAACTAACAATGAAGCAGAGTACGAAGTTGTTATTGCAGGACTAGAACTGGCACGAGAACTCTCAATCGAGCAAATCAAAATAAAAAGTGACTCCCAGATGGTGGTAAATCAAATGCAGGGGACTTACATCGCTCGAGAGACTCGGATGAAACAGTATCTGGAAAAGGCACGAGAACTTGTGAGACAATTCAAAACATGGAAGGTAATACAAATACCTAGAGAGGAAAATGCAGAAGCAGATGCATTAGCTAACCTCGCAGTAGTCACAGAAGTAGCAAACAAAGACAATGCAATTGTCGTTCATCTATTCCATTCAGCGATCGACCAAGACAGAAATGAGGTAACTTTCAACAATTTAACCTGGGATTGGAGAAACGAAATCTTAAGTTATTTGCAGAATGGCACCGTACCTGAAGACAAAAAAGCAGCTCAAGCACTTCGCCGCAAAGTTGCACGGTACTGCCTCATTTGCAACTCATTATATCGCAAGATGTTCGGAGTTCCCCTAGCAAAATGCCTTGGACCTAACCAAACGGAGTTTGTGATGAAAGAAGTACACGAAGGACACTGTGGAAACCACGCAGGGGCAAGATCCTTGGTAAAAACCCTAATAAGAGCTGGGTATTATTGGCCTAAGATGGAAGAATAAGCTGAGAACTTCGTATCCAAATGCGACAGATGTCAAAGGTTTACCAATAATATGCATCGACCCGCGGAATTATTGCAACCAATAATATCCCCATGGATCTTCATGAAGTGGGGTATGTACATAGTGGGACCTCTTCCCACAACTAAAGGACAGGTACGGTTTTTACTCGTGCTAACCAACTATTTTACAAAATGGGTAGAGGCAGAAGCTTTCAAACAGGTGCGAGAAAAGGAAGTTAAAAGCTTCTTATCGCGAAATATAATATGCCGCTATGGAATACCGAAGGATATCGTGTGTGATAATGGCCCACAATTCATAGGCTCGCAAATCACGGAATTCTTCGAAAGCTGGCAAATCAAACGGATTACTTCAAAGACATATCACCTAGTGGCTAACGGTCAAGCTGAGTCAACGAATAAAGTCACCATCAACAATCTAAAGAAGCGTCTAGAAAAAGCCAAAGAAAATTGGCATGATGAGTTACCAGCGGTATTATGGGCATACAGAACAACTTCAAAAACAGCCGCAGGAGAAACTTCGTTCGCACTTGTCTATGGCTCAGAAGCCTTAATACCCGTGGAGATTGGCGAACCAAGCATAAGGTTTACAACAGCCACGGAGGATGAAACAACGATGAGTTGAGCATTAATCTGGACTTACTCGAACAAAGAAGAGAAGCCGCATTAATACGGATGGCAGCTCAGAAACAAATCATAGAGCGTTATTACAACCGTAAAGCTCGCCTCAGATACTTCAATATTTGGAACTTTGTTCTTAAAAAAGTCTTTCAATCAACGAAAGAAGCAGGTGCAGGAAAGCTAAGTCCAAACTGGGAAGGACCCTACAAAGTTCGAGGCATAGCTGGGAAGGGCGCTTACGAGCTGGAAGCTATGGACGGCAGAATCCTACCAACAAGCTTGAATACCATCCATTTGAAAAAGTACTACTTCTAAGGAAAAGGAATACCCCCAGTCAGGTATCACACGTTCGATTTTATTTTGAACATTTAAAATTTTACTAACCTTTTTAGATGGTAGGCATAAAGCTAACCCATCACCAGATGATGATATTAGACCTGCAAAGACGCGAGGAAGTAATTGAATTCCCGGTCTAGGGTTACACTTTCTGATGGACGTTCATAAAGGGTTAAGCAGTCATCATCTAAAAGCTATATACCTTCGAGTCCCGTATGTTTTTCCTTTTCAGGAAAAGGACCACAAGGAAGGAATAGTCAAGTGCTCGAGATTTCATTCTTCAAAGCTCAAACACTTGGGGGACTATACAGTATGGAAGGCTAAGACGAAGCAAAGAAGACTATCAAAAAGTCAAAGCTCGAGCCTAAAGATCCATCTACCCAACAAGTCAAGTGATACGAGCAAAATCGAAAGATTCGAAGACTCAAACACAAAGCCTGATCCAGAAAACCTTCGAACATGTTCAGGTTAAAAGGCAAAATATTAGTTACGAGGAAGAAATGCACATCTTTGTATTTATTCAAAAGAAAATTGTTTTAACCAAAAATAGTTGTGGATAAAATATCATCATCATTGTACTCATTCAAAAACTGTTGTAACCGAAAACTGTTACGAAATCTTTGTACTCATATAGAAAATTGTTATCAAATAAAACAGTTACGGATGAAAGATCAAAATCCTTGTACTTATTTGAAAAACTGTTAACAAATAAAACAGTTACGGATGGAAAAGCATTTCCCTCGTGATTATTGAAAACTGTTATCAACAAAAATAGTTATGGGTAAAAAACCCCAACTTTTGTAAAAACTATTACAAACAAAAAACAGTTATTCTCTCGTATTAACTCGAAAAAGCTGTTGCATACGAAAAACAGTTACGAAATACAAGTGTATATCAAATATGTTAAAAGAAACAGTTGCAACATGAGTTTTAGACGATAACCAAACACATATAAAATGTTGTGAAAGTATAAACAAAATCTTTCTTCAGAAACATTCTTAAACATGTGAAAACGTCCTATCACTCTATTGTATTATTACACCATTATGAAGTTGAGACGTATTCTTCATTAAGTGTCGATCAAAAAGGGCCCTCTTTTATAAACAAATGCCTACTACAAAAAGGCACGCATTTTATATGCAACACCGTACCTACTATGGAAAGGTATGAGCAATTTCAGCATACTTATGCAAAAACTCAGAGGTAAAACAAAAACCTCGAAAATCAAGCATGCAAAAGACTTAAAAAGAGTGAAACAAAAACTCAAAGCAAAAAAGTCATCCTTGCATATATTAAAGCGGCTAAGTAAAAACTAAGTATTAACTAATACTTAGCCGCATATAGTTTTGTACATTGGGGTGCCCCAAAGTTGTCAGTTGGGGACTTTAAAGAGAACCAAATTTACCCCCGATGGATCTGGGGATAATCACCAATCAAAAAGGGGGGGGGGGGGGAAACAAAACTCTTAATTTTTTTTAGCNTTGAGCAGCAGGAGCCTCACCTTCAGGTGAAGAGTGATTATGACCTTGTTGAGCCTTCTCCGTGGCTTCTTTGATTTTAGCTATTTCAGCATTAAGGTCAAAACCCTCTTGACTCATTTCCGTCAATGTGTCGAGGCGAGAATTCATGTACGCCCAACTAACATCGACAGTTGCCGCTTCCTCATGAGCTTAGTAATCATTCTCCCATATCATGATCTCAGCTCTTAGCCCGTCCCTCTAAGCCTCAATAGCATCTTTGGCGGCCCTTAAAGGTGCAACAGACCTCTCCAAGAATTGAATTTTGTCCAAGGCATTGCGAAGATCCTCCTGGGTCTTAGTCAGAGACTACACAAGCTCTCCTGAGTACTCTTCTTTCTGCTCCAGCAAGGCTTTTAAACTCCTAGCTTCTTCTGAGCCACGGGACAACTGTTCAGCAAATGAAGACTCAAGGATGCTCTTGTCTTTGTCCGCCTGGTTAGAAGAAGCCTTCTCCACTACCAACTCCGCTGCCATGACTCTCATCTGCCGCTCGAAGGTGCGCTTTTCTTCTTCTAAGGCTTCCATGTCGAACCTTAGGCTATCATATTGCCCCTTCCAGTTACCCGCTTCAGCTTGCCACTCTTTTATTTCCTGCTCTGCATTAGAAACCCTCCTCATGAGCTCTGTGCCTATAAGATTGATCCACAAAAAGGAAATCAATTAGATACGGCAATTACATGTACAAGAATGAAATCCAAAATAATGCACTTTACCTTCAAAGAGGTGTCACGACCCGAATTAACCCTCCGAACGGACTCGTGATGGCACCTAGTCCCTATGACTAGGTAAGCCTATAATATGCGAAAACATAAGACAAAATTGAAATAAACAGTAAAGATGTAGCAATAACTATATATAACTTTAGCCGCTCGGCTTTTACAGTTTTCATCTTCCCAAAACCCGGAATATCACCAAGTCACAAGATTTATACAACTATAGCTCTATACAACGAAATAAAGATAATGTGTTTATGTCTATCTCCTATGCCTATAGTAGAGTAGATGGGGACACATAAGATTCTGCGGACGCAGTTGAATTACCTTGCGGTCTCCTGAGTAAGTGTTGTAGTACTCCTAGCCAAAGCGTTGTGTACTGGTACCTGGATCTGCACATGGGTAAAACATGCCCAGGAAAGGGCGTGAGTACTCCACATTCGGTACTTAGTAAGTTCCAAGCCTAACCCTAGTCAAGTATGACGAGGTCAGGTTAAGGCTCTACTGAGTTTGAAAATGTGATGACCCAAAAGGTCATCTTATGTAAATTTAATTATGACTGTGTTCTGAGGCCCCGAAAGCCTCCGTCAATCTCACCTCGATGTGTGTGCGTATCCCGGGCGCGTAGCCGAGAAGTCTTTATGTGGAAACTTGATAAAGAGTTGAATTTATGATAATTAATTAAATAAAATTTACTTTGGTCAACTTTTTTGGTAAACAGACCAGGATCCGTGATCTGACTGTCCCGGAAGGTCCGTAGCAAAATATGGACTTGGGGGTATGCCCGAAATCGAATTTCGAGGACCCAAGTCCGAGAAATGAATTTTCAAAGAAAATTATTTTCTGAAAATAATAAAGGCTTATGAAAATGAACCTTGATGTGAAACCTGTGCTGTCGGGCCCGTATTATGGGTCCGGAGCCCGGAACAGGTTCAATATGTGTTATTTAAGTTATCTGTGAAATTTGGTAAGATATAGACTTGATTTGACGGGTTTCGGATCAAAATGGGAAATTTAGTTAATGAAGTTTTGAGAATTTTCATAAAACTTGAAATTTGGCTTGGAATGTGATTTTATGCTACCGAGGTCCGAGACCGGTAATAGTTCTGTTATGTCATTTGTGACTTGTTTGCAAAATTTGAAGTCATTCTAAGTAGTATAGACATGTTCGGTGCATTGAAGTGAATACTAGAATTTCTTAAGTTCTTAAGTTGATTCAATTTGGTTTTGGGGTTGAATTTTAAGTTTCTTTGTTGTTTTTCATGTTCCGGAAGTTCAAGCGAGTCCGTATCATGAATACAGACTTGTTGGTGTCTTTGAACGGGGTCCCGAGGGGCTCGGGTGAGTTTCGGACCCCTCGGAGTTAATTCCAAAACACCAAAAATTTTCTATCTGGTTTTCTTCAGTGCGTTTGCAGGAAATCAGCTGCGATCGCACAAGAGGTTGGACCTGGGGTAGGAAAATGACCTGTGCGATCTTGTGTGATTGTTTTATGTGGGCTTGAGATCAGAGCCGACCTATTATTGCTTGATATGGTTGATTTCGAGGTTATTTTGGGCATGGATTGGCTATCTCCTTATCATGTTGTATTGGATTTCCATGCCAAGACAGTTACATTAGCCATGCCTGAGTCGCCGAGGTTAGAGTGGAGGGGTTCTTCAGTTAGTGCCTTCAGCCGGGTCATTTCCTTTATGAAAGCTCGGTGTATGGTCGAGAAGGGGTGTTTAGCCTACTTTGCTTATGTGCGGGACACCACCGCCGAGTCTCCTACCATCGATTCAGTGCCTGTCGTTCGAGAGTTTTCGGATGTCTCCAGATCGAGATATAGATTTCTACATTGATTTGGCTCCAGATACTCAGCTTATCTCTATTCCCCCGTATCGTATGGAACCTAAGGAGCTAAAGGAGTTGAAGGAGCAGCTTGAGGAGTTGTTGGCCAAGGGGTTTATGAGGCCGAGTGTGTCGTCGTGGGATGCTCCAGTCTTATTTGTAAAGAAGAAGGATGGGTCCATGCAGATGTGCATTGATTACCGCCAGCTGAATAAAGTGACCATCAAGAACAAGTATCCTTTGTCGCGCATTGATGATTTGTTTGACCAGTTGCAGAGGGGCTCGGGTGTTTTCTAAGATAGATCTGAGATCGAGTTATCACCAGCTGAAGATTCGGGCTTCTGATGTTCCGAAGGCTGCTTTTCGCACCAGATATGGCCATTATGAGTTTCTAGTGATGTCTTTTGGCTTGACTAATGCCCCAGCAGCATTTATGGACTCGATGAATATGGTATTCAGGCCGTATATCGACTCCTTCGTTATTGTTTTCATTAATGATATATTGATCTACTCACGGAGCTTGGTTGAGCACGAGTAGCATTTGAGAGTTGGGCTTCAGACCTTGCGAGAATAGAGGTTTTATGCTAAGTTCTTCAAGTGCGAGTTCTGGTTGGAGTCTGTGGCATTTTTGGGGCACGTGGTGTCCAGAGAGGGTATCAAGGTTGATCCGCAGAAGATTGAGGCAGTTCAGAGTTGGCCACATCCCACTTCAGCTTTAGAGATCAGGAGTTTTCTGGGTTTAGCAGGTTATTACCGCCGATTCGTGGAGGGGTTCTCTTCTATTGCCGCTCCATTGACTAGATTGACTCAGAAGAATGACTTGTTTCGATGGTCCGATGATTGTGAGGCAAGCTTTCAGAAGCTCAAGTCAGCATTGACGTCAGCACCAGTTCTTTCATTGCCTTCTGAGTCAGGGGTGTATACTGTATATTGTGACGCCTCACGCGTCGGGTTGGGATGTGTGTTGATGCAGGATGGTAGGGTTATTGCTTATGCTTCGCGCCAGCTGAAGGTTCATGAAAAGAATTACCCGGTGCACGACTTGAAGTTGGCGACGATAGTTCATGCTTTGAAGATATGGCAGCATTATTTGTATGGTGTATCTTGTGAGGTCTATACTTACCACCACAGCCTGCAGTACTTGCTTAAACAGAGGGACCTTAATTTGAGGGAGCGGAGATGGCTTGAGTTGTTAAAGGACTATGATCTCACTATTCTGTATCACCCAGGCAAGGCGATGTAGTAGCAGATGCTTTGAGCAGGCGAGTATGGGTAGTTTGGCCTACATTGCAGCGAAGGAGAGACCTTTAGCCTTGGACATTCAGTCCTTGGCCAATCGCCTGGTGAGATTGGACCTTTTAGAGCCTCGTCGAGTTCTGGCTCATGTGGTTGCTCAGTCTTCATTATTGGGATAGATTAAGGCTCGACAGTTTGATGATCCACGTCTGGCAGAGCTTCGGGATACAGGGTCCAGGGCAGGGCCAAGGAGGTTACCTTAGGCAAGGATGGGGTTCTGAGACTCCAGGGTTGATTGTGTGTTCCTGATGTTGATGGCCCGAGTGAGAAGATTGTAGCAAAGGCGCACAGTTCTCGGTATTCAGTTCATCCAGGAGCGAGGAAGATGTATCATGATTTGAAGCAGCATTTCTGGTGGAGGCGAATAAAGAAGGATATTGTTCAGTATGTGGCCAGGTGTCTAAATTGTCAGCAGGTTAAGTACGAGCATCAGAGGCTAGGAAGCTTGTTCCAGCAGATGCCCATTCCTGAGTGGAAATAGGAGCGCATCACCATGGACTTCGTGGTTGGATTGCCTCGGACTTTGCAGAAGGTTGAGGCGGTTTGGGTCATTGGGATAGATTGACCAAATCAACGCATTTCATTCTCGTGACTACTACTTATGCTACAGAGAGGTTGGCTCAGATTTACCTTCGAGAGATAGTCCGATTGCATGGTGTACCGGTGTCTATCATTTCGGATCGAGGTCCTCAGTTCACTTCGCACTTCTAGAGAGCTTTGCACAGCGAGATGGGTACTCAGATAGACCTCAGTTCGACATTTCACCCTAAGACTGACGGCCAGTCAGAGCGTACAGTTAAGATTTTGGAGGATATGCTCAGGGCTTGTGTGATTGACTTTGGAGGTCAGT
>ML276179.1:0-33408 GCA_005239495.1 Nicotiana undulata
AAATGGCCGGAAGGGGGCTCACGCGCCGGCGCGTGGGGCTCACGCGCGCCGGAGGGAAAACTGATGGGGGCGCGTAGGGCTAGGGTTTCCGGAGATTTTTTCAGGGGTAGGTCGCCGGAGGCCGATCTACCTAGTGGTGGTGTTGGAATTTGCACAACACTGATAAAAAGGGCCTTTGACTGCGGCAGACCTGTGTTCGCCGGAAAAAATTCTGGTTGATTGATTTTCTTCTTCCCGGAGTCGCTGGAATTGATGCACAGCGATAAAACTCTCACAATAGCTCTGATACCATGTGAGAAAACACGGGAGAAAAATAATATTCTTGTTATTTTCAATGATACAATGAGCCCTATATATACAGATATTACATGTCCTACTCCTAGTACACATAGGATTAGGGTTAGTGTTATTTACTCCTATTTGACTACNCATCTTATGAAACTTTCTCTCTCCTAAAAATGAACTCTGACTTGGGACTCGTGCCACCTGAATTTTTTTCCTTCTGATCTCCTCCTGCCGGCGAGCAGTCTCTCCGGTCTCTATGGGGAGGAAATCTTTCTTCATTTCAAGTGACAAATCTTTCGAGCTCACCGAAGATTGCAAAGGAACTGACGTCTGGATAGAACGTGGTCGCAGATTCACTAGCCAAATCCAGATAAACGAGGAAAACTTGAGATAGGTCTGTGAACAAATGCAACAAGCATCGCGTGGTCATGGTAATCTCTACAAAAGATGGGGGAGGAAGATTCAAGCTTATACCTACAGAGTGTACCAAAATTACAACAGATATGGAAGGTACCTAAGAATTGAAGTTTGGGTAGGGGAACGGAAAAAAGCAATTATCATCCCAGAGGTGATTCACAACAAAGGGTGGGGAGACATATCAGGGAAAATTCTACAATTTCTTGGGGAGGCATCTAACTACAAGTTCAAGGAATTCTCAGATTTGCAAGCAAGACCTTTTAAAGTTGCAGCGGAAATTTCGAAATGGCCTTTACATCGGACGGAAGTCAGAAACTCAAAAGGAACACATGAGTTTCTTGCAAAATGTTTAGTGGGTTGCTTCAACGACCCCTTCAACTCAAGCCCCAATCCAGAAGTCATACAAAAGTGGTTCCTCATAAGATGGAAAGTGTCAGCTTGGCTCAGAATCACCCTGTTGGCACACAACAAATTCCTATTTGAACTTCCTTCAAGGCAAGAAGCTGCTAGAGTTAAAGCGGGTGATTGGTATTGGAACAGCAGATGGCTATCTCTTGACTGGTGGTCGCCGGAATATGGGTCTTCCCTACAGGCAAATGCAATAGGGCAAAGATGGGTCAAAGCTTTTGGAATTCCTTTGCATGGCTGGACAATAGACTCCTTTCGTCAAATAGGAGAGCTATGTGGAGGCTATGTTGATGTTGACGAAGATACTAAAAGCAAAAGGCACTTCTTCTGGGCAAGAATTTGTGTCCAAAACAAAAATGAAGTCATGCCCAAGGAACTGGATCTGATCTTAGAAGGCAGGAGATTTAAAGTCTCCATTCTGGACAATCGCTTAACAACAATAGTGACAGAGAGGGAAGATAAAACAGCCTTAACAAAAGGGAAAACAGTGGAACCACCGCCAGTGGCTGCCTCCTCAAGCCAAATGAAGAAGACAGTGGAAAACCCAATGGTTATTAACCCATCGGTTAATAACCCTTCTGACTTCCCAAAGCAACATAGGAGACCGTGCTTCTTTAATTCAAATGGGATTCACAAGATCCCATTGGAATCAACGACGAGTGGGCCAGCCCATATTAAAGACCCAAAAGCTCCAGGTTGGACCAGAAGATGGACCAAGTTTATTATAGAAGAGGCCCAAAACCCAAGTTAAAAACAAAAGGGGTTACAGGGAAATGGCGAGCAATTGGGCCTATTCTGGACCCATGTGTTAATAAAAACAGCCCAATCCACTTAGCCAACCAATTCGACCCAATAGCAACAGAATTAGAAGCAATAGAAGGGCTCAGATCCATCAATTTAGCCAGCAACCTTTCTGGCGAATTCTCATCAGAAGCAGACGACGAAGCAGATATGCTAAAATTGATCATTCCATCAAGGCATCGCAAAAGCTATTCGAACCAGTCAGCAGCTCTGAAGCAGAACTTTCATCCTGTGACACTCTCTCTCTTCCTTGGTATGAACTGGGTTCTTCCGGTTCGCAACCAATTAGCTCCCCAGCAATCATTGAAACATCACGATGGACAAAAGCAGTTATGGTCAAAGCATGCAACGCATTTGGGATACATTTTGTTGGGTTTGAACACGAAATTCTTGGTATGGTGCTACGCATGGATCAAAAAAGACAGGAGATACTCAACAACCAGAAATCCCTAACCAAGGCAACTGTGAAGGGTAAGAAAAAGCAAACTCTGGAGCTGGAAAGACTAAAATGGGGAATGAACTCGGACGGATTGAAGGAAGGGGTCAGCGGCAGGTACTACAAAGCTTTCTCTGGATGAAGATCAAAATTCTAAGCTGGAATGTACGGGGTCTCAATGAAACAGAAAAAAGGAGTACAATAAAATCTCTAATTCACAAATGGAAGGCCGATATTGTATGTCTTCAAGAAACTAAGATTGCAGAATGGTCACCTCTTCTGATTAGACAAGTATGGGGCAATAGATGGGTCGACTCGGCAGCTCTAAACTCAATTGGGAGAAGTGAAGGAACCATCGTACTCTGGGATAAAAGGCAATGGTCCATAAGGGGGGTGCATCAGGGTCAATACACAATCTCATGCATGTTTGAAAGCTCACAAGATGATTTCAAGTGGTGTTTCACAGGGGTCTATGGCCCCCACAACAACATTGAAAGGGAGATCTTCTGGCATGAACTAGCAGCTATTAGAGGCATTTGGGAGGACCAATGGGTCATCGGCGGGGACTTTAATGTTTGTAGATATGAAAGCGAAAGATTCAACTGCATCAGAAGGTCTAAGGCAATGGAATCTTTCTCAGATATCATTCAGGACCTAGGCCTCATTGATCTGCCCCTTCCGGGAGCTAATTTCACATGGTTCAGAGGGGAGGATTCATTACAAGCATCCAGAATCGATAGGTTTTTAATCTCTCCAGAATGGAATGACAATTTCAAAGCAATCAAACAGCTGGCCCTACCAAGAAATGAATCAGATCATAGACCTCTCCTTCTGGAATGTGGTGATTGGCAAGCAAACCCCTCCTACTTCAAATTTGAAAACATGTGGTTCCAAGTTGAAGGTTTCATGAACAAAATTGAAGAGTGGTGGAACAGCTACACTATTAGGGGAAGTCCTGACTTCATACTGGTGCAAAAATTGAGAAGGCTAAAGAAAGACATTGCAGAATGGAACAAAACTACCTTTGGTCAATTGGAAGCTCAAAGAAACAAGCTTCTAGAGGAGCTATCTATGCTGGAAAAGGCTTCAGAACACAGAATCCTAACTCAGAGTGAAAAGGAGCTCATAAAACTTGATCTCAAAAAGCTGGCAAAGGCGGAAGAAGTGTCATGGAGACAGAAATCAAGATGTCTGTGGCTCAGAGAAGGAGACAGGAACACAAAAAAAATTCAAAAAATGGCCAACTCTCACAGGAGAAACAATTGTATTGACAAGTTACTGATTGGGGCAGATTTAATTGAAGATAGTGATGAAATCAAAGATGAAATCCTTCGATTCTACCAAGAATTGTACACTGAGTCTGAGCCATGGAGGCCCTCCGTGACCTTTGAAGGTTTTGCCAGCTTATCACAAGCTGAAAAAGCTTGGCTAGAAAGACCTTTTGAGGAGGAAGAAGTACGGACAGCAATCAATTCTTGCGCACCTGACAAAAGTCATGGCCTTCATCAAAACTAATATTATGGGAGCTCTCTCACATTTCCATCAACAATGCTTCATGCTCAGATCATGCAATGCCTCTTTCATTGCTCTCATCCCCAAAAAGAAAGGTGCTATAGAACTAAAGGATTTCAGACCCATCAGCCTTATTGGAAGCTTGTACAAAATTGTTGCCAAAACTCTAGCTGAGAGACTAAAGACAGTAATTTGGAAGCTGGTATCCGGAGAGCAAAGTGCATTCTTGAAGAACAGACAGATCAGATCACAGATCCCTCTCTAATAGCTAATGAAATGTTGGATGAGAGACTGAAAAGAGGGATCCCAGGTATTCTTTGCAAGCTAGATGTTGAGAAGGCTTTTGACAAAGTTAAATGGTCGTATCTACTCTCAATGTTGAAAGCTATAGGGTTTGGGGACAGATGGATCAGATGGATAAAATTTAGTCTCACCACAGTCAAGTACTCAGTTCTAGTAAATAGAACTCCAGTGGGATTCTTTTCTCCTCAAAAAGGAATAAGACAAGGTGACCCTTTGTCACCCTTCTTATTCATCTTAGCCATGGAGGGTCTGAGTAAAATGCTAGACAAGGCAAAACAAAAGCAATGGATTGAAGGGTTCAGGTGGGGAATAATGCAGAAACATCAGTCACAATCACTCACTTGCTCTATGCAGACGACACTTTAATCTTTTGTGGGGCAGAGGGATCTCAGATGCTACTCCTTAACCTGACACTACTTCTATTTGAAGCTATCTCGAGGTTGCACATCAATATGTTGAAAAGCATGATCTACCCGGTGAATGAAGTTCAAAATTTGGAGGAGTTGGCAAACTTGATGGCTTGCTGTATACGTTCACTTCCAACAACCTACTTAGGCCTCCCTCTAGGAGCTAAGTATAAGCCAACAGAGATATGGAATGGAGTAATTGAGAGAGTCGAGAAAAAACTGGCAACATGGAAAATGCAGTACCTCTCTATGGGAGGTCGACAGACTCTAATAAGCAGTGTTTTAGACAGTATCCCTACCTACATTATGTCCCTCTTCCTCATGCTCATGCCAAGCAAGGTGCAGAAGCAGTTAGACAAAATTAGGAGATCATTCCTATGGGAGCGAAACAGTGAAGGGCACAAATTCCATCTAGTAAAGTGGCCAAAAGTGATCATGCCAAAAAATCAAGGTGGTCTGGGAATAAGAGATTTGGCCAAGCATAACAAAAGCTTGCTCATGAAGTGGTGGTGGAGATATGCCCAAGAATCAACCAGCATCTGGAAAGAGGTAGTTAATGCAAAATATGGGGTGGAAAACAGGTGGTGCACCAAGAAAAGCAGAGCCCCTCATGGAGTTGGGTCGTGGAAACATATCAACAACTTACAAGATGCTTTCTTTCAAGATGTGTCCTTTCAGATCGGGAATGGCATCAACATCAAATTTTGGAAGGATAAATGGCTCAACAATCAAACTCTAAGAGACACCCATCCAGACCTCTATCAGATTGCTTCAGACACCAACTCTTCCATAGCCCAAAATATAGCAGGGAACACCTGGGACCTTCACTTCAGAAGAAATCTACAGGATTGGGAGCTCAACCAGCTATTTGATCTATACAAATCTCTTGAAGAAGCCACAAGAAATCCTCATCCTCAAGCCTCAGATAGCTTAAGGTGGGGCAACACTGGAAAGGGTAACTACTCGGTGAAGGCCGGATACAAGGCACTAAGTGCATCAAACAACATGATTGAGATTTGGCCATGGAAGTTAATATGGAAAACAAAGTTGCCCACAAAAGTTAAGTGTTTCTCATGGACAGCCCTATATGATGCTATTCTGACCCAGGATAACCTTAGTAGAAGGAATTTTCAGCTGGCTAATAGATGCTACATGTGCAAGCTCCACTCTGAGTCGGTCAACCACCTACTCTTACATTGCTCAGTAGCATCAGACCTTTGGAACATGTTCTTAGCACTTTTTGGAGTCAGCTGGGCAATGCCACAAAACACAAGGGATGCAGTACTTAGCTGGAGTCAAAAAGAAGTTGATAAATCCATCAAAAAGATCTGGCAAATGATCCCTTCCTGTATTTTTTGGTGCCTATGGACAGAGAGGAATCGTAGATGTTTTGATGGCTTTTCAACTTCCAACGGCCTTCTGAAGTCCACATGTCTAATGAGTCTCTTTAGTTGGAGTAACCTCTCCCCTCTAAATGATATTATCCCCCTCCTAGACTTCATTAGCTCTCTCTCTTTGGTTTAGTAACCACTGATTTTTGCTCTTGGTTAACTAAAGGCTAGAATAGTTTTTTTGTCCTATTGAGTTAACCAAGTCTCTCTTGTAACTTTGCATCTTCTTGATGCCTTTAATACAATACATTACTTTATCAAAAAAAATAGAACAAAGAAAACTTGTGTGAAAAGTGTATTTTTTTCTCTCTCAAAATTTTTATCTGATCCAAAAATTTAGGACTTTGGACAAAGACTCCTTTTTTATATATAATTAGGGAGTATATAAAGACTCATGTTAACGTATAATATACTCTCAACTTTGATGTGTCTGATCTTTGCTAATTTGAATGAGTTTTGTATAGAAAAAACACAGTAAAATAAACGCAGATGTACCGTAAAATTAGAGAATAAGAAAATCACACTAATACAAGTAAGCTGATCAAAAAGAGCCAAAGAAGTGAAGATAGCCAATGCTATAAACAATTTACTTGCATATGTGTGGAATGTGGATAACTTTTTACAAATATAAACACAATATATATGATATATATATATATAGTAGTGTTTCTTATAGTGAAATATCCTATGAACTAATTTAAATTTCGTACGTGGTATTTCTCAAACAAAATATTATTGTTGGGTGCAAATATAAATATCAATTTTAGTATTTTCTTATATAAAAGTAACTTGTGCTACTAAAGCTACATTTCCAATATTTGATTTATACTCCTACCTTTATCATTTTGATCCATAATTCTTCTAATACTTTTATTCTTATATTTTCATAGATTATCTATCTATATTAACAAATAAATACATATTCATTCAAGAAAATATCAAAATATTTATTTTAATAATATTCTATTCATAAAATCACACGAGTATTACATGACTTGGCATACGCGTGCAAACATACGTGCCGAGAAACTAGTTATATTAAAAGCACGAAGGCCCTTAGTGAAATGTCGTTCGTCTTTTTTGCCCTTTAAAATAAATTTTATATTTGACAAAATCGTAATTTAAGTTACTTGAAATTAACTAAAATTTTGGCCATCAAATCTTTCCGTATTGAATTAGGTAGAAAGACCTAATATTTAGGACTTTAAATCATTAAAATTTTAGCTTATATTAGAATGATTTAGAAAGAGAATGGTTTAATACGCAAGTAAAGATTTTTAGAAGATTTGGAGTTAAAATCATAGAAAGATGATCTGTTTCAATTCAAATAATTAAGAAGAAATGATCTTATTCAAATCAAACACTCACGAAGTCCTTTTGGCTCAGCATTCTAAAAAACTAACAATATTATATACACTATTCCGAAATAAAATACACTTCCTCATTTATTTACGTGAATAAAATATAAGCAAATTTCTTGAAAATGTAATTTTTTCTTCTTTTTTTTTTGTTAGGAATTTTACAACTATTTTACCTTTTTTGTTTACATTATGAATTTAAGGAATGTTTCTTTTTTACTTTGAACAAAATATAATTTGTTCTTGATAATTTGTAGTAGCATTTACTGTCGATTGTAATTATAATTAATTTTAAAAAGAAAAAGTATTATTTCCTTTATTCGTTGTTTGACCTTCAGATTTGTTTGTTCTTTAACTAGCTTTAGGAACAACATTTAACATTTCAGAAACATGAATTTAATATAATTTTTATCTCATAACTCAAACATACTATAAGGTAACATTTATGTAATTTTTCAAAACTGTATACCCATTTGATTTGTGTTATTTGAAATTGTAACCTTTGGATCAAAAATTAACATCGATGAATCCTAAAATTTAATCTATAAGTTTCTATAAATCTATAGGTTCTTTGGATAACAATACTTTTATTTTCAGTATTAACTCGCACAATAGACCCTTGTGGTCCAGCCCTTCCCCGGACCCCGCGCATAGCAGGAGCTTAGTGCACCGGGTTGCCCTCTATTAACTCGCACAATAGCAATAATTTTCATAAGATATTCACAAAGAAGTCCTCAGACATCACAATAAGACATCTGATGACTTTATATGTGGTAGAAGTTTTTTCTTAATTGAGCTAGCTAGATGGGATCAACATTCATCATTTTCAGGACATACATTTTTTCATAACTTAAACACATCATTAAATTTATGTAATTCATAAAAGTTATATATTCATAAAATCAGCCAAAAGCTCTAGATACACTAGCTAATCTGTTCAGCAGCATCAAGCACCCTACTCCCTCCCCGTGTAAGAAATATAAATGCTCTAGATACACTAGCTAATCTGTTCAGTCCAGTAGAGCATCCTGCTATGTTAAACCCAATTTTGTCAAAAGCGAAAAGCTAAGAAAACCGTCATGTTTTGCTGCGTCATTGATTAAAAAGCACAATAAAGTGCGGTAGTGTAGAAAAATGCAAAAACAACTACCCCACCTCAATGCCAAACTAGTGGGGATCTGAATACTGATCCTCAATCCATTTCGCTCCATCTTGGCCCGTTTCATTCCAATAATTTGATCTTCTGAATATTTATAGATTCATAAAACTAGAATTTCCACAAACTCATGCTTATCCCCATCATAGACATACAATCTCTAACAAAATTAAAGGACTCATGTTACACCAAACATAAGTATAAGTTTACCAACAATGACTAAGCCATTAACTTTACAAGTTTGTATCGCTAGTATGGACAATCAAGATTAATTTAACTGTACAAATGAGTATCTAAGCTTTTCTAGATACAAAAGCAGCATGAATAATGCCAAGCACCAATAAATGATTGTGTTTATTTATTTTATTTTATTTTTTATTTTTTGAAATGGAGTATGTTTGTATTTATCCTAATATCACTTCCTTATCTCAATATATGAACTAGAAATCAGAGATCCACAAAAAATCTAACCACAAGCAAACAATTATAAAAGATATTTGAAGAAACAAACCCCATATTCCACTTCTGCTCGCGATATGTCAGCTATTTCACCTTCATTTTCTTCGTCAAGGAGCTCCGCTGTTATCTGATTCCTCCGTACCGAACGCTCTTTGGCTGCAAGGCGAGGATCTCTCCACCCACTAGGAAAATCTCCCCGCCCCTCAATCGTGTTATCTCCCTGCTTTACTTTCTTACCCTTTGGATATCTTACCCGCTTCTGCCTGTAAGGTTGAGGAAGAAAGCAACATATCAATGCTAACATCCTTAAAGTCCAGCATCAAAGTGAAACCATTGTATGTCGTGATAGAGCATGGCAGCCAATATTTTTTTGATAAGGTAAATGATATTAATAAAAAGGGAGAAACTCCCATATACAAGAGGTATACCAAAAAGGTAGAGAATCAACATCAAAACATGATACTCTACAAAAGACACCCAATTTTCTATACAAGTTATGGGCTACATGGGTACACCAAAAAGCAATCTAAGACAAAAGACTATTCCTTCAAATGTGCAAAATTATTTTCCATCCCCTCAAAAGCTCTCATATTTCTCTCCCCCCCCCCCAGCCAAACGACCCACATGAGTGCTAACGGAGCAATCTTCCATGCCTTT
This sequence comes from Nicotiana undulata, assembly GCA_005239495.1. Taxonomy (NCBI): domain Eukaryota; kingdom Viridiplantae; phylum Streptophyta; class Magnoliopsida; order Solanales; family Solanaceae; genus Nicotiana; species Nicotiana undulata. The sequence continues at coordinate 9,591 of ML276179.1, forward strand.
TGTCTTCTTCTCCTACGAAAACCGGCCTAACTACGCAACATGTCTCTAATGGTGCTTGGCAACCAATATAACATTGAAGAAGCCCATAATTTGACGTTGTACTACTCTCTAGCCCCATGAAACACATGATTTTTACAAGGAGAAATTACAACAGGTAAAAGTAATCTGTTTTTACATTTCTCCTACTAAACTCATGACAGTTTCGGCGTCGAAACACAACCTCTGATCTGAAAAAGAAAGCAGTTCCAGTTTGTACTTCCTAACTGAAACGGAAACAAGCAAAAAGGAATTGACCGGTCAAATTTGGAATCACAATTTATTCCTTCTTGACTCAGGCAGAAACATATACTTCAGCCTAATCTTTTTATAAATTATCTTTATCCACCATCAGATTAAAAATAGTTAGTGAAGAAATAACTTTGATATTAGTTTTGGGTATTGGACAAATTAACAAATAGGGCATCCAAATAATTTGTTCATCGTGGCTATACACTAGATGGAGACACTTCTCCAACATCATATTCCTACCATGTGTACGTCAGTGTAGGGATAAGTGTGAGATTTAGAGAATATCGACTTTTAGAAATCCCTACTTTGTCGTAAAAGACGAACTTTTGAGCCCTGGAATGAAATGATCACAGTCAGAGGAATGGATATAGATATTACATATAACTAATCCCAATTAGTTTGGGCATGAGGCATAGTTGTTGTATAATTCCTTACATATGTAACGTCTTTAATAAATAATGTATTTTCCTTACAGTATATAGTTCTCTCAAGGCCAAAAGCACCCTTCATTTCAAACACAATCCATTTATTCCTACTAGCTATTTTCTGCAGGTTCAAATCAATATGAAATCAACAGTAATTGCAGTACAGCAAACCAAACTAATAGAATTTGGGTGCATTTGCAGATATCATGTTGTAAACAAACATATGTAGCAGCTGAAACGAAGCAACAGTGCATGCTCCTGCATTGCTCTACGAACCTCCTTAGATTCTTGCAACAACGAGCTTCCTTATTTATTTATTTATTTATTTATTATTATCTTCCTGTTGATTCAAAAATACTCTCTTGCTTCAATTTATAATTTCGATAGTGAAATAAATAATTTTTTCTTCACCATGATGTTTTCAAGCATAGACCAAATATCAATTGTATGAATTAATAGAAGTTAAAATTTTATTTCCGAATTCTTCTATGGAGGGAGTACAAAATAATGTAAGTGTCCAGAAACCCTATGTATGTTGATAAGAAGTTAGGGCACAAAATCACATAATAAAATTGAAAAGGAGAGAATAGTTAGTTACGCTGGAGCTTTGTTGGAGTCATCATCCTCAACATCAACAAAGGGGCGTTTGGAACGTCGCGACGAACCTTCTTCCATGGCGGCTGCGTAAATGACAGTTGGTATAACAGACAAAAAATGAAAAGAGAATAAGGGGCGAAGTGGAAGGAGAGTTGAGTATAAAGGATGGAGATCGAGCAAAACAGTGGAGAGGGCATGACAAAAGGGTTAAATACAACATTCATTATATTTTTTGTCCAAATAACACTCTAAATGTAAGTCTATAATATTATTGGTTCAAATAAACCCTTGTTCCCTTTGTAGTACAAAATGAACATCCAATTTTATGTGGCATGATATTTCATAGATAGATGCAACATCTCATGTCACCTCAGCATTATAATCCATATATAAAAGACTAAAATTTAAAATATAATATTTTTTACGGTAGCCCGTAGTAATAATGGTGGCAATAGTGGTAAAGGGGAAGAAATTTTTAGTGGTGGAAAAAAAATAGAAGGGAGGGATAAAATAGGCTAGGGGCGCTAAGGTGGCAAGTCATGTGGCATCCACATTATCAAATATCCGTACCACGTAGAATTGGATGCTCACTTTGGACAAACTTAATGGAAAAATAGTATATTTGAACGACTAGTATAACAACATGGATATATATAGACTCAAAGTATAATAAGAGATATATTTAAGCCTTTTGTGATAGTGCATGGATATATTTGGCCCTTTTCCGTATATTATTTTGCTCAGCGCGGGCTAAATCGAACCAATTGATCGGTGTCGAACCAATTATTATTATTTTTTTTTAAATTGTAGGTTTTATATAAACTTATAACCGTATAAAATAAAATAATAGTCTTTAAATATTTTTATAGAAATTTAGAAAATTTTCTATATTTGATTTATTTTGTGCGTATTTATTTGGTGCATCTTTAGTAGCATTTTTAGATCATAAAATGTAACGACTCGACCAGTCATTTTGCGTTATCGGACCTCGTTCCCTTAAATGAAACTTCTCATAGTTTCGGGATTCAGAAGTTTTTAGAGCGGTATAGGAACACTTAGTTCCTTAAGGTTGGCCCTTTTGGCCAAAATTGACTTCGGTCAACATTTTGAGCAAACGACCTCGGAATCGAGTTTCGACGATTCCAGTAGCTTCGTATGATGATTTCGGACTTGGGCGTATGTTCGGAATGAGTTTTTGATAACCCGGGAGTGTTTCAGCGCACCATATAGGAATAAGACAATCCTTAAGTTTGAAATTTGGTATGGAACGTGTTTTTGTGTTATCGAGGTTCGAATGGAATTCCGAGATCGAGAATAGTTCCGTTATGCCATTTATGACTTGCCTGCAAAATTTGGTGTCATTCATAGTAGTATAGGTCGGTTCGGCGCATTGTTATCGAATTCAAGAACTTGAAGTTCTTAAGTTATGATTCTAGGGGTTTTGGGATGTGATTTTGAGTCTTAGCGTGGTTTTGAGTGTTCCGAAGGCTCGAGCGAGTATGTATTATGATTTGGGACTTGTTGGTGTATTTGGACGGGGGCTCGGGTGGGCCCAGGTGCCTCCCGGACACCACACGAAGCCAAAAACCAGCTAAAATAGCTGTTGGCGCACCTGTTCTGGTGTGACCGCAGGTGCGGGACCGCTCCTGCGGTCCCAGCCTCGGAGGTGCGACCCCCAGCGGGCATGCCATTTCTCGCAGGTGCAGGACAAAGTTCCGTAGGAGCGAAGCCGCAGGTGCGGTCTCCTCTCCGCAGGTGCGGGCCCAGGCCTCCTCGTCCAATTTCGCAGGTGCGAGACCGCAAGTGCGGCCCTTGAGCCGCAGGTGCGGAACCACTGTTAGGCAGTGTGCTTCTTTTAAATACGGGATTTTGTTCCTTTTCTTCATCTTTTTCCACCATTGCCTACCTAAGGAGTTTGAGGAAGGGCCAATTCACCTAGCTACTGAAGAGGTAAGTAAATTCTACCCTAGTATTTGTTTAATACATGAATTACCAATTAAACTAGATACTAACTTAGTGAAAATTAAGAATTTGGGTAGTAACCTAGGAATTTCGGAAATTTAGAGAATTAGACGTCAATTTGCTATGAAATCAAGTAAAAACCATGTATTAACGATCCTTAGGTTATGGGTGAGTGTTTCCTTCGTTAATTTTCGGAATTCGAGTGTGCGGGCCCGAGGGGTGAATTTCGGATTTTCTTCAAGAATGTTGAATTTACTAATTGAGTAGGAGAATTTCCACACTTCAGGCATAAATTGATGTATTTGTATAACATTTGGCTAGTTTCGAGTGCTCGGGTGTAGAGTTCGGAGTTTCGGGCGCGTTCTTGGTCCGGAAAGTAGAATCGACACGAGGTGAGAGGAAATCGTCCCCATAGGTGATCTAAATGCTATGTGTTGTTGTTTGCGGGGGCTACGTACGCACAAAGTGACGAGAATCCGTACGTAGCGGCTATTATTGATATGTCCGAGTAGTTAGACTCACATCATGCCTTGTATCCTTTCCTGTAATGCATTATATGTTATGAACTCATGTTATATGTAGTATCGTTTCCCTGAGATCTTATAGAATTGGGTAATTGGAAGAAGTTGTTTATGGAAAGCAAATGTTGAGGATTATTGTGTGTACATGTGACCGCTTCGCAATTTATATTCCGCGAGCAGAGTGTGACTTTCCCCCACTCTCATGGGAGCGGATCGTACGTCACGGCGGATTGAAAGACGCACTTATGGTTCGGGTCGTTCGACCCTCGGCAGTGCGCAGGTATGATTATGGTAAAGTTGCACTTATGGTTTGGGTCGTTCGACCCTCGGCAATGCACATAAATGGTTATTTTATGGCTCAAACTTGTTGTCCTTACCCCGTATGCGCATGCTAGATTGTTACTGATTTCACGGACATTGATTTGACAGATATTTGGGGGAAATGAAGTAGTAATTGTGTATTTACTTCCGGCACTTACTTGGATTTTGTGCCTTATATGTATTTGTTGTTTATTTCCCTTACATGCCCACCACTTTCATCATATAATGTTATATTATACTGTTGGACCTTAGTGAGTGTCAAGTCGACCTCTCGTCACTACTTCTTCGAGATTAGACGGGATACTCACTGGGTACATATCTATTACTCATGCTACGCTTTTGTACTTAATTGTACAGGTTCTGAGGCTAGTGCATCTGGTTATCAGATCGGAGCTAGATTCTGATCATAGTTGGACCTGACTTCACGGTGAGCTTCTTTCCCTAACGATCCTCGGCAGCACCCTAGATTTTCTTTTGCTATATTCCCGTTTATTCCTTTCAGACAGTGGGACTGTATATATTATATCTTGTATATCCTGTTAGTATGCCCGTATGACTTGTGACACTAGTTCCTGGCACACACGTAGTTGTTGTTTTGGATCACGGATCTATATACATATATATATTAGCTCAGGCCTACTTATGGTTGCTCTTGGTTAGCACTGGCTAGTTATCCTTTCAGTTAATCATTTAAACTCTATAAACCTGGTTTTGTTGATATGTTTAATCAATTAAGAAGGAACCCTTAGTAATTGAGTGTTGTCTTGCCTGACCCCGCAGTTGGGCGCCATCACGACCTGAGTTAGGATTTTGGGTCGTGACAACAAAATATCAAAAATATTTTGTATTTTTACTCTTTACATTTTTAGATTTTAATTACAATGTTACTTGCATTTCTGAAAAAATACAAATATCTAATAAAAGGGGCATCACACACTTTGCATTATTATTTTTTAATCGCATTAAAGTTGCATCTTTAAAAAATGAATCACAAAATAATTGCTCTAGCCGTTTTTCTTGCTTTTTAGTTTAGTGAATCAGTTAAAAGCTTAATTTTAGTCAAAGTGTTAGAGAAATATATGATTGGGTAATTTGGGCAAAAATAATTCAAATTAGAATAGGTGTTTAATTTTGAAAGAAACTAAGTGGAATAAGGGCTTTTGGACATTTTAAAACAAATTGGGCCAACACCTCAACAACCTAACGTTTGCCAATATCTAGCCCAAATCCCATCTCAATTCCTGCCTTTACCCCAAATCCTTGCCTTTACCCCATCCAGATCCTCATCTCAATTCCTGGAAACAAACGATGTTGTTTCGTCTACAAAAGACCCCACCCCAAGTCAAATCGTCAACGTTTCATCTCCGCCATCCATTCATGTTAATCCAAGGGTAGAGAATTGATCCATGATTTTGATATAATTGTCCTAAAATTAGGTTGAAGACCTAAAGTCATCCCTTTTTACTGTCCGCCTCTCTCCGCCGCCATCACTACGAACCACCACTGGAAATCGCTTCCGTCATCCGCTGCCCCTCTACCACCCGTTGACTAGCGGCCGAAAATGCCCCTACTCTCCGAAGTCAACCAAATAACCTCAAATCACAATTTTTATCCTCCTCTCATCTCCTCTCCCTCTACACTCTCCTAACAATATCAAGTCTGAATTCCTACTTTATAATTGCCTTCATAAAAAACCTAAATGTTCGACCCTTCCTTGATTTCGCCAACTTTCTTGAGACAATAAACCTAAATACTTACCCCATTTGATAGGTCTCAAAAAGATCCATCTAGTGGTGTAGGTATTTGGTCATTCAATAATCTTTAGCACTGATCAACTTGCCGTTGACCGATTAAATCGACTTGTATATGTCCTTGTTTCCTTCGTCGGACTCAAATGAGTCTTTTCAATATTCAACCGGAATCCAATTTCGAGTCGAAACTCTTGGAGGAAATGACCTTTGATGGTCGAATTTCGATACAGCAGGCTTCATTGGCTTCTCCTTGTTTTTTGTTACTCAAGAGTGGGTAACTTCCTATCTCTTTGCTTCTCCAAGTGTTTTGTTTCATTGCTTATTTTCCTTGTTCTTTTTGTTTGGTTTTGTTGAATAAGGTTTGCACTAGTAATCTATTAAGAACTACCTTATTAATTTGGAATTCGAGTTATGTTGGTGGATTGTCTATTGGTTCGATGATTTTTCAATTTAGTCTAGATTGTATTTTTTATTAGGACTGTTAGTTGTCAATTTTGTTGTTCGTAATTAATTGATTTTGTCTCTGTACACTAAGACCTAAATATTGGACATGCCTTGCTTGTCAAGCAGACTCATTGATGTTTAGGTCTTAACATGAAAGGTTTGAACCTGGGTCATGGGTTTGTTGGCCAAAGGAACAAGCATTTGTGTTGATCAAATGTAATAACATGGGGTGAATGGGTAATTGAGAGAACTCGCTCAAGGAATAATTTTATAACTGCTTTTGAAGCTATTAGGAAGTGGGTAAAGGGACTGTTTAGCAATAAAAAATAAGAAACTGGTCGGTTCTGAGGTCCTTATTGAGTAAAATCAGAAAACAAAAGGGGTAGAAGAAAAAGAAAGGAAAAGAAGACCTAAAACTTATGTTCTATAAAAGCCTCTTCACTCACACTTTGTGCATTCATTCTCACTAACTCACACAATTCATACTTACACAGTAGCAGATAGGAAAATCTGGAATTGAAATCCAGATCTTAGAATTCAAAAAGAGCTCTAAAAACAAAACAAAAATAGAAACAAAAGAGGGATTTTAGGGCTATTTTCAACTTTTGCTTCTTTGCTTCATATTTTCTCGAAATCCGAGTGTTATTTGAGATATATAATTGTTGTTTGCTGTCGTTCTTATTGTTTCTATTTTGCTAATTCACATGTTTTTACCTTTATTTGGCTATCTCAAGTTCTATTATCAAATATCTAGGTAATCATGTCCTTAAACTTGTATCATTGCTTGATAAATTGACTGAAATTTTTAATGAATTGTGTTTTCTGTTGTTCAATCTAGTGTCGTGTTTGTTTTAAATAAATTACTTAGTAGATTTGAGTAAAAATTTGAAACATGCTCGACATGTTTGGTGACTCAATTCGAAATCTCAATTGGATGATAAGATCTATTTGTGTTTGAGTTTAAAATGAATGTTTGTTCTTAACCATATGCAAATCGATATGCTTTTAACTTAACATAGATATGTTAGCAATCTGAAGACCAGTGTCTTCATGTTACTTATGGCTGTAAGCTTGAACAATATATGAGGAACTGGACTCGAGGATGCTCATTACTAAATTTTCCATTTAACGTTTGAAGTCGATGTCTCAATGAGAATCTGGACATGTAAATCGGAAGCATGAGTAGTACTTTAATCGTTTGAAACCTTGTAACATTATGAAATCTTAGAATGCAGGGCATTAGTTTAAGGATCAATTGTTGGTGAAAGTTTCAAATCACATTTGATGTAATAAATTAGAGCGGTAATTTTGAATTTAATTGATCATGTATTAACATTTTTCAGAATAGTTCTTTAGTTGATTTTAAATTTGAACAACTCATATGTTCATTTTGAAAAGTATGTAATTATCCCCACTCTATCATGTTGTATTTTAATCTGTTTGAACTTTGAATTTGGATTGGTGAACTAGCGAATCCTAGTTCCAACAACTATTGGGTCGGCCCAGATGCAGTGGTTTTGGGGTTAGCGTTAAATGAGATATAGGTTTCACGCCTGCTTGGGCTCATTTTCAGGCCCCTAACCATTTTTTAAAAGGGGTCAGTATACTTTAGGCTTTGCACTTGAGCCAATCCTCCTTTTACTTGATCCGCCAATGCTATTAGTATGCTAGGCCCAAACAAAAATCACCTCAACCAAGTTTTTCCCTTCATTACCAAACAATATTACTCTTAGAAGATAAGTAGTTCCTAACCAATATCAAATACACAGATTAAGTCCAAATTTTCAGTGATAAGTAATTACTAACTCCAACTTAGTGATGTGGTTCTTCGAGTTAACAAAGAACCAACCGACCAGGATCAAGATCTTGAAATGAAAACGTAGTTTATGGGCCAATTTCAAGAAACAACGTATCTCAAGTTTTAGAACTCGGAATATGGTGATTCAAAAACGAGGTGAAAGATGACGATCTGAACTATAATAAAGACTATTTACTCGTTCAAAATAATTAAATATTGGTGTTGCACCGGTTCTATAAAAGTTCTAATTCTAATCAGAAGACTGAATTTGGATCAAGAAACGTATTCTTGAATGATCGAGAATTAAAAAAGTTCCTAAAGTCGCCACTTGGAATCAATTAACGTGATAAAAAAATACCACACGGAATTGAAAATAAGATAAAGAATATCACCACCTTGCTTGGAATAAAAAACAAGGATAAAGAAGACAAAACAGAGAAAAACACTTTATTGCAAATTATGGTCAAAGCTCAATAACGTGAATTCTCTTCTACAAGGCAAGAGAACCATTTATATAGGCCTAGAGTCTCTTCTTGAATGACTATAATTTCTATTCTAATAGGAAATAAAATAACTAAAGACAAGAAAAGTAAAATCCCTATTCTACAAGGAAAAGAAACTAGAATCCTACTAAAAGAAAATCATTATTCTTAAAGGAATAAAATAAATCCTATTTTGGGAAAAAAAGAATTTTGACTTCTTGAAATCAATCTTGAGCTTCTTGGACTTTTTGCGTGTCTTGAAAAGAAGTTCAAATGTTTGGACTTGAGCTCTAAAACATGATCTCTGCAACAATCAATAAAATTGAACATAAATTCTTCGTTTACATCATTCTCCCATGGTTGAGAAAGACTCGTCCTCGAGTCTAATGGCTCCACAAATGGCACAAGATTGACAACTTCCATGATTTGATTGAACTCATATTCATCGGGATCTAAGTTGTATTTTTCTAAGCTATCAAAGAGCTTCATCGTGTTGTAACAAAGTTTTGTATGTGGCCGAACTAAATTTCACTTTCTAATAGTATCTTTGTACCAATATTTCTACAATGAATCCTCTTAAATAGATTCTTAAACACTAACCTATAACCAAGGCTATCCGTTCTTCCCTTTTGGCATGATCTATATGATACAAACTAAACGATTAAACATGCAACTTTCACAAATGACTTTATTCTTAGAGGTACTAGGTTTTCCTCTGTTCTTGACTCCCCATATGTCCTATTATTATATCGCATGTTCATGGGTCTTAGAAAATACATAAGCTGATAAAGTTTATTTCATGATATTAAGCAAAGGCATATTGATCTTATGACATTCTGAGAGGCTTATTAACTTACTTCCTTATGCATTGCATTTATTTATACATGTACATTGACCCATGACCAGATGACGTTATATACACATATATTATATGTATGTGGGGTATGAGGAAAGGGTACGATGTTATGTACGCACCACCACATGATCAGCTTGTATACGTTGATGATTTTTCCCACATAGGCCAAGATGATATGATTGGATACCCTTAGAGGCTTGATGATTTACGTATGCATATACCTATGCATGATATGACATTTTATACGCCATATCCATGACATTATAAATGTTTCATGATTCATAAAGTTATACAGACTTACAGATTGAGTTCTTTACTCCGTGTTTCTTTCATGTCCTTTATATACTACTTTCATGTCTTACATAACCGGTACTTTATTTGTACTGACGTCTCTTTTGCCTAGGGACGCTGTGTTTCATGCCCGCAGGTCCCGATAGACAGGTTGACAGTCCTCCTAGTAGGCTATCATCTCAGCGGAAGGTGTTGGTGCACCCCACTTGATACGGAGTTGCCTTGGTGAGTATTCTTTAGACATTTATAGATTGGTATGGCGGGGCTCTATCCCGACCTTTATGATGTTTATGTATTCTTAGAGGCTTGTAGACAAATATCATGTATATGGATGGTTGTATGGCCTTGTCGGCCTATGATTTGAGTGTACAGATGATCATGTCGACCTTACATGCTCGTATGTCACATATATAAGTTTGTATATAATATTGAGTCATCCTATTTCTAGTATTCCCTTATGTTTTATTCGGGTTATCTCATGGCGGCACTTCTGGCCTATTCACCCACGACAGTGTGATAATAAAGATACATTACATTTCGATTGAGTAAGGCATCAGGTGCCTGTCGCGACCTTTGATTTGGGTCGTAACAAGGATCTCCTCGATATGGGGTTTGTTCAGCCTAGAACGTCGCCTTAGGGTGCATTGGTTTTGCTTGTGAAGAAGAAGGATGGTACTATGCAGATGTGCATTGACTATAGGCAGTTGGGCAAAGTTACAATCAAGAACAAGTATCCTTTGCCGTACATTTATGATTTATTTGACCAGCTTCAGGAAGCGAGCGTGTTCTCTAAGATTAATTTGAGGTATGTGGTCACCAATTGAAGATTCGAGACTCGGATATTCTGAAGACGGCATTCAGGACACGCTATGGACACTAGGAGTTCCTTGTGATGTCTTTTGGGCTGACCAACACCCCAAAATCATTCATGCATATGATGAACATCGTATTTCAGCCATATCTTGACTCTTTTATCATAGTATTCATTTATGACATCTTGGTGTACTCACGTAGCCAGAAGGAGCATGCACAACATTTGAGGATTGTACTTCAGAGGTTGAGGGAGCAGCAGCTTTATGCCATGTTCTCCAAGTGTGAGTACTTTCGGCTCTATTCATTGGCGTTTTTGGGGCATGTGGTGTCCAGCGAGGGGATTAATGATGATCCAAAGAAGATAGAGGTGATTTAGAGTTGGCCTAGACTCTCTTCAGCAATTGAGATTCAGAGTTTTCTCGGCTTGGTCGGATATTATCGTCGTTTTTTGGGGTGTTTCTCGTCCATTGCACTGCCATTGACCAAATTGAAAGGGTGATCCATTCAGGTAGTTATATGAGTGTGGGGAGAGCTTTCAAAAGCTCAAGACTGCCTTGACAACAACTCTAGTTCTAGTTTTGCTTTCAGCGTCAGGCTCTTATACAATGTATTATGATGCTTCTCGGATCGGTATCGGGGGTGTCTTGATGCAGGAGGGTAGATTGATTGCTTATGCTTTGTTCCAGTTAGCACCTCATGAAAAGAACTACCATGTTCATGATTTGAGGTTCACAGCTATCGTTCATGCATTGAAGATTTGAAGGCATTATCTCTATGGTGTGTCTTGTGAAGTTTTTACGGATCATCTGAGTCTTTAGCACTTGTTCAAACTAAAGGATCTAAATTTGAGGCAGTAGAGATGGTTGAAGCTGCTAAATGACTATTATATCACCATTCTATATCATCTCGGGAAGGCCAATATGGTGGTTGATGCCTTGAGAAGGAAGGCGGTGGGTATGGGTAGCCTTGATTTTATTCCAGTTGGTGAGAGAGTGCTTGCATAAGATGTTCAAGCCTTGGCCAATCAGATCGTGTGGTTAGATGTTTCGGAGCCCATTCAGGTTCTAGCTTGTGTGATTTCTCGGTCTTCCTTATATGATCGTATCAAAGAGTGTCAGTATGATGATCCCCATTTGCTTGTCCTTAAGGACACGGTTCAGCACGGTGATGCCAATGAGATTATTTTTGGGGATGATGGGGTGTTTAGGATGTAGGGTCGGATTTGTGTTCTCAATGTAGATGGTCTTTGCGAGTTGATTCTTGAGGAGGACCAAAGTTCGAAATATTTCATTCATCCAGGTACTGCAAAGATGTATCAGGACTTGAGGCAGCACTATTGGTGGAGGAGGATGAAGAAGGATATAGTGGGATTTGTAGCTCGATGCCTAAATTGTCAGCATGTGAAGTACGAGAATCAGAGATTGGGTGGACTGCTGACAATAAGCAAGATTCATGTAGTTTGGCGACTATTTATACCCCAACTTTACTATGCTTCACTGTTCTATGAAGGTTAAATGACGGTAAGATGGCTCTAATTGTGAATTTTATGTTTTGCAGGAGCAAGTCGTGCTTATGAGGACCTAGGACGGTGTTTGGAGCTAAATTAAAGCAAGAAAGGCCCCTCGGAGTTGAATGCGTGTGAAATAAGGAAGAGAAAAAGAGGAAAATAGCTGAGCCACTCTAGCGTGGGCCAAGAGCGGCCACGCTAGAGCAAACAAAGATGGGCAGTGTGAACGTCGATTAGCGAGGCCCACAGCGCAGTCTTAACGTGGTCGCGCTAGCCAAGAAGCGGCAGGCAGAATCAAGTGCCATTAGCGCGGCCCAAGCGCGGTCACGAGCACGGCCGCGCTAGTCCCGTCCAACACGCAGAAATTTCAAGGGTAAATTTGGAAGCTTGGGGGGAATTCCACTTAACCTATAAAAGGTCCAGTTCGCCCAAAAGAGAGGATATCAAGGTTTAAAGGTCTTGTTCAAGGAAAAGAGAGGCAAGAGCAAGGAGGATAATTCGGCTTTGAGTTCTACCTTTCTTCCTTTTGTTTTTATCATTCAAGATAAAATTTGATGTTGTTATTATGAGCACAATTATGAGTAGCTAAATTAGTTAGTCTAAGGTTTTGATGGAACCTGTTGAAGGATGAACTTCTTGTTGTGTTAATATAGTTTGCCCAGTTTAATCTCTATTTGTTTTGTGGTTGATTGAAGGGCCCTCAATTAGTTGTGCCTATTTAGTATGTATTACTCGGGAGAGAGTGCATATTTAGGTAATTGTTGAACAACACCACTCCCAAAGTATATGAGGGATCAATAACCGAGGGTTTAAAGGTGGGATTAGGGACAACGAAACCTTGGGTGCGATCTAAGTGAGCTATAATAAAAGTCAGCTAGCGTAACTCGGGAGAATGCGTCTAGTAAATTTTTGTAATTACTCGGGAGAGATTTACGGTAAATAGAGTGTTCCTGATCGAATGAGACAATTAGGCAAAACTATATGAAACATAACAGGAAGGGATTCCATCAATAGGGGAAATCACAACCTTAGATCCTTGTCTTATTTGCTTACAACTCCGTCATAGTTAGCTTTTAGTTTACTTAATTTCATTCAGTTATAGTTAGTAGAAACATCACCAGTTGTTATCCGAAATATCTTGGAAGTTGATTACAGAGAATTCAGTGAGTCTGACAAAAGTAATTGATAGCTTAATTCCCTGTGGGATTCGACTCTGGGCTAAATACTCATATTATATTTGCAACGTCCGCTTAGTCCTTTTTATAAGGCACAGTTGGGTGTGATCAAATTTTGGCGTCGTTCCGGGGACTTAACAGTGTTATCAATTACAATTGGATGAAATACAAAAAAATTCTCAGTGTAGTCAATTTTCTTCAATTTCAATCCATACATTAAAATTTTAACGTTTGCTAACTTGGTTGTACAAGTGCATGCCTAGAAACTCATCGAGAACTGGTGAAGTGTTTGAAACATTATCAGATCCCGAGAAAATTATCAATGCCTTGAATCGAGCCAACCGGAAAATCAAGCAACAACAAGCAATTGAACAACTTAAACCAGACATGGCATAACTGGTGAACAACAGGAACAATAATGGGGACAACGTGGTGGACCCAGCTGCGCAAGTAGTGGCGCCTCTTGTGCCAGAGGATCCTTTATATGACTGGGCACAACCTACGGCGAAATATTTGGCCACAACGATAGTAGTTCCGCAGATACAGGCTGAATCGTTTCTGATCACAAACATCATGTTGCACTTGTTGCAAAACAAGGGACTATTTTCGGGGTCATACATTGAATATCCCCAACAACACTTGAAGAATTTCCTGTCAATCTGCAAAACTCAAAGGCAACCCAATGTAACTCAGAAAGCAATAAAGTTGTTGTTATTTCCATTCTCAGTGACAGGAGCAGCCCAGACTTGGCTAAATTCACTCCCTATCAATTCCATCACCACATGGGAGGAGTTGGTCAAGCAATTTGTAAACAAGTTTCATCCACCCAACAAGACTGCTCAGCAAATTGATGAAATCTTGAGCTTCAGACAGAAACCAACTGAAACATTGCAAGAAACATGGGAACGATTCAAAGGGATGTTGGTTATATGTCCACATCACGGTATTCCAGAGCAGATGTTGGGGCAACGGTTTTACATGTGTCTGGTGGATAGCGTGAAGGCTAATGTTGATGATTCAGATGGTGGAGCATTCTTGAGCAAGTCATGGAGAGAAATCCAAATCCTGCTTGATACCATGGCACATAATTCGGGGTGGACAACCAGGAATGCACCCATCACTCCAGTAGTCACTCAGTGGCCTTAGGTCCAGCCAACACTATTGCTGAAAATATGGCCACCTTAATTGTTTAACCAAAGAATTAGATTCCTTGACCAAAGATATTTAGGATAAACTCGGGCTACTGATAATCACGAAAGTAATATGATAAATAAAGGAAAATTGAATAATGAACAATATTGTGGTATGCGAAAAATAAAGTCGATTGTATTCGAGAATCTAGCCTCTCCCACGGGTTACATTTCTTCCCTTTTATATAGGGATTTCCTAGTATAACGTTTTGGATCCTGTAATGATTGCTCATTAATGGCTAATTATTACATTAATGATGCGTTACAAAAGATCATCAAAGGATAACTGTAACTGTTGTATAGAGGTTACGTAACGTATAAGTCATTAACTGTTGATTCTCGAATCTGTCTGCAGCTTCATCTGGGTTCATTATGACCGTGTCTCTTCCTCTTCAGTTGGCTTCCCGTGGTTGATGCACTCGTGAGTTTATTGACCGTGCCTCTTTATCTCGTACTTTCTTATAAAATTATGTACATCTGTAGTGCTTTCCTTGGTCCACGTAGCTGGCTGAGTTGTTAAGGACTTACTTACGTGTGAGACTCTTTTTTACCAATACAGATAGTCCCCCCACTTACCAAATATTAATCGACGAATATATGGTAAGTGGATATACATTTATGGCGGGAATATTTTGCCGTCGCTTTGCTCCGAAACATTGTATCCTTTTATGAACATAGGCGTCGCATGTCCCTTCCATTTAATGCTCCTTCCACGTGTCCTTTTCTGATTGGCTCTGAATTGATTTGACGCCTTTTAGAGCTTTTTGCGGATGCATCAGTTCCGAAGTAACACCTTTAATTATGAATTTCCATCATTGTTTTTCCATGTTTTGACGGTTGTCTTTATGTATGAATACCCTTCTTCCTTTCTTTACTTTCACGAAACATTCAACTTGTCTCTTTCTTTGTAAAGAATTTTCCTTTACCTTTGTAAGCATGTCTTCTTCAAGCCATCCCAAAAAGATCATAGACGTAGAAAATTTAACATCTTCTTCTGCTCCGACTAGGAGCCGGAGGGGAGGTAGGTTGAGAATCTTAGGATCTGCTCCTACTGGAGGTTCTTCTTTCTTAATAGTTTCTCCCCCTTCTGCTAGATATTTGCTTTCACCTAGGGCCAGGTCTTCTCATTCCGCTTCCAAAGGTAAAGAAGATCTTCGGGAACCCAAGTTTGACGAGATTATTCCTGCTGAGATTTTCTTCACTAGAGAAAACCCAGTTCTTGCTGAACATTCTACTTCTTTAGAAAGTGTAGAGAAATATGTGAGGGTCACGTTCCTCTTGTTCATAGGGAGTGTTCTGATGTCCCTATTCTCGTACCGAATAGAAATCAAAAGATTACGTCTTACAAGACTGGTTATTCCTTTGTCTACACTTACCCTTTCACATTGGGATTTAGGCCTCCCATTGATCCTGTCATCATAGAGTTCTGTCATTTTTTCAATATCTGTCTAGGACAGGCCGGTCCATTGGTATGGCGAGTAGTCGCGTGTTTGAGAGTTTTGGCTTCCTTAGCTTCAGTTCCCTTTACCTTCCATCATCTTATTCATTTGTATTCTCCTGTCTTATTTTGTCAAGGGTTTTTTACTCTGGCTGCTCGGAGTAAAAGAGTTTTAGTAATCCCTGGTGACGATAAAGATAGAGGTTGGTACCTTCGGTACGTTGCTATCTGCACTGCTGGTTTAGTGGGTGAAAGAAATCTTCCCTTCCCTGAGAAGTGGAACTGTGCACGTAAGTACTTTTTGGTTTGCATCTATTTTCTTCATTATATTTGAATTGTATTTCTAATACCTCATTTGTTTTTATTTTCCTTTTCAGCAATCATGAATACCGTCAAGAATGTCTTCGATATTCGTGATTGGGTAGAAAAAATATTGTTTGCCGCTCCTATTGAAGAAAGGTCTTGGAAATACTTCTCTGCGAAGTATGGTTGGCTTGTAAAGACCCATGGTAAGCAGAGTTTTTCTTACTTCCTGCCTTACCTGATTTTTTTTTCTCGTTTCACTTTTCCCTTTTTGATAGGGTTTTTTGCCCGTGGGGTGTCTGGTTCATCGCTCCCGAAGATGTATTTGTCCCATGCTCAGGATATCCTTGCCAGTTCCTCTTCCTCAAAGAGGAAAGTTAGTGATCCCCATTCTGGAGAAGAAGAAGAAGAAAGAGAGAGTGCTTTGGTGCACCGGTCGCGAAGGAGGCGGGTAATTTTGGACGATGAGTCTGCCCCCAGGTCCATTCCTTCCGTGTTGAAAATTAGACCCTCTTTTTCTAGAGTTTATTCTCAGTCCCCAGTTCACGATCCTGCTGATCGTCTTTTCCATGAAGGCTTTGATCTCGCCCCTGATGATGTTCCCTTAGCAACTATTTTTCCCGACTCTTTGAGAGTGGAAGTTCCATCGGTTCCCCGTGTCTCTGCTGTTCCTACTCCTCTTGCTATTACGACTTCTACCATTCCTCCACCCATGATTTCTGTTTCCTCAATTCCTTACTCATCCGTGCCTGTTACTATGCCCGTAGCTCTCTCGGTTCCTGGACCGTCTATCTCCATTGTTGCTCCCTCCGTTCCTGCTTCCATGCCTTCCCTTAAGGAAGTAGGTTCTTCCAGCAGGGAGTTGAGGAGGGTTGTGATTGAGGTTCCAGCCGAAGGGAGTCTCTTTAAAAAGACGGGCGAGCCTGATGTGTGGCTCAAACCTCTGATTGGTTCTGAAGAGAAAGCCAAACTCGCCAGCCATTCAACTCTCATATGGGCTAATGAAGTGGTGCACACTTCTTTGAAGGTATAGCGTAGTTTATTCTTACATCTGTATACCTTTCTATGTTTAAACAGTTTTATCATATTTAACTGTTTAAGTTTTTTTTTTGTAGAGGCATCTTATTGGCTTAGAGCTTATAAAGAGAGTTTCAAATTCAGAGAATGAGTTGAAGGAGTTGCGGGAGCTTCAAGTTGATTTTGACAATATGAAGGCACAATATGATGGTTTAAGGGTGGATATGGATGTTCTAGAAGAGGAAATGAATACCTTGAGGAGGCAGTTGATGATTACAGCAACGGAGTTGGCAGTAGAGAAATCTTCTTCCAGCCAAGCTGATAAGAATAAGAGTATTCTTGAATCCTCGTTTACTGAGCAGTTGTCGCAAGTCACAGAGGAGATCAGGAATTTGAAGCACCTACTGGGGCAGAAGGAGGAATACTCCGGTGAGCTTGTACAGACTCTTTCCCGGACACAAGAGGAACTTCGTGAAGCTTTAGCCAAAGTCTGAACTCTAGAGGAGTCAGTTGTACCCTTGAGGGTTGCCCTTGAAGCTGCCGAAGCCGAGAAAGATGGATTGAAGCTTGATATCCAGACGTGTTCAAAAGATTATAATGACCTTGAAGAAACGGCTGTCGTTGATGTGAGTTGGGCGTACATGAATGCTCGCCATGACACATTAATGGAGATGAGCCAAGAGGGCTTCGACCTCGATGCTGAAATTGCTAAATCCAAAGAGACCATGGAGAAGACCCAACGGGGTATTGAACTTTCTCCATCTGATGAAGCCCGTGATGCTCATGCCTCTTCTCCTCAAGTAGCTGTCATTCCTCATGAAGAAGTCAACTCTCCTCCTCTTGAAGAATGAAGATTTGTTTACCTTTTTTTCTCTCTTGGATTGGTGTGGTTATCCCCAGCTCCATCGGGGGTAAGTTTGAAACTTTTAAGTCCCCAACTGACAACTTAGGGGCACCTAAAAAATGTAAATATTATGCGGCTAAGTACTAGTTAGTACTTGACTTAGTCGTTATTTTATATTAATGCAATTTGAAGACTTTTGTTTTGAGTTTTGGTTTTACTCTTTAAGTCTATTGCATGTTTTGTTTTTCTGAGGTTTTTGTTTGCACCTCTTAACTTTTTGCATGAAAATGCATAAATCACTTGAACCTTTTCATAGTAGGTGCAGTGTTCGTATAAGATTTAAGCCTTTGTTTATGATAGGCTTTAATTATGAGTTAGGGCCCTTGTTTATTGATACTTTAATGAAGAAGACGTCTCAACTTCATTGTAATGTAATAGAGTGATATGAATTTCTCACATGTATAAGGATGTTTTTGTGGAAAGTTTTTGTTTGAACTTCCACGATATTTTACATGTGTTATCTAAAACTCATGTTGCAACTGTTTTCTTTTAACATATTTGATACTCACTTGTATTTCGTGACTGTTTTTCATAGGTAACTGTTTTTTCGAGTTAATACAAGGAAATAACTATTTTTCATTAGTAACAGCTTTGTAATAAATACGAGGGAAATGCTTTGTAATTCGTAACTGTTTTATTTGATAACAGTTTTCTGAATAAATACAAGGATTCTGATCTTTCATCTGTAACTGTTTTATTTGATAACAATTTTTTGAATAAGTACAATGATGATGATCTTTAACCTTAACTGTTTTTGTTACAATAGTTTTTGTATAAATGTAAAGAGGTACATTTCTTCCTCGTAGCTAATACTTTGCCTTTTAACCTGAACATGGTTCGAAGGTTTTCTTAAAGTTTAGGCTTTGTAATTCTTGTGCTAGAGTCTTCAGTTCTTTTAATTTTGCTCGTACCACTTGACTTGCTGGGTAAATGGTTCTTTTAAGCTCGAGCTTTTGACTTTCAGTAGTCTTTTTTGCTGCATCTTGGCCTTCCATATTATATAGTCCCCCAAGTGTTTGAGCTTTGAAGAATGAGATCTCGAGCACTTGATTATTCCTTCTTTATGGTCCTTTCCCTGAAAAAGGAAAACGTACGGGACTCGAAGGTATATACTTTTTTAGATGATGACTGCTTAACCCTTTAAAACGTCCATCAGAAAGTGTAACCCTAGACCGGGAATTGTGTTATTTCCTCGCGTCTTTGCAGGTCTAATATCATCATCTGGTGATGGGATAGATTTTTGCCTATCATCTAAAAACGTTAGTAGAATTTAAGTAAAATAAAATCGAACATGCGATACTTGACCGAGGGTACTTCTTTTCCTTAGAAGTAGTACTTCTTCAAGTGGATGGCATTTCAGCTTGTTGTTAGAATTCTGCCGTCCATGGCTTCCAAATCGTATGCGCCTTTCCCTGCTATGCCTCGGACTTTGTAAGGTCCTTCCCAATTTGGATTCAACTTGCCAGCACCTGCCTCTTTTGTTGATTGGAAAACCTTTTTAAGTATGAAGTCCCCAATCTTAAAATATCTAAGATGGGCTTTGCGATTGTAATATCGCTCTATGATTTGCTTTTAAGCTGCCATCCGTATTAAAGCTGCTTCCCTTCGTTTTTTGAGCAAGTCCATTGATTTGGAGTTCGACATCATTTGCTGGTTCCGTAGCTGTTATAACCCTTAAGCTCAGTTCGCCGATTTCCACGGGTATTAATGCCTCCGAGCCATAAACAAGTGCGAAGGAAGTCTCTCACGTAGCTGTTTTTGATGTAGTTCTGTATGCCCATAATACTTCTGGTAATTCGTCAGGCCAATTCCCTTTGGATTTATCTAACCGCTTCTTTATGTTGTTGACGATGATTTTATTCGTAGACTAAGCTTGTCCATTAGCTACGGGATGATATGGCGTTGAGGTAATCCGTTTAATTTGCCAACTCTCAAAGAATTCTGTGATTTGAGAGCCTATAAATTGTGGGCCATTATCACACACGATTTCTTTCGGAATCCCATATCGACATATTATGTTTCGCCATAAGAAGCTTTTGACCTCCTTTTCCCGCACTTGGTTAAAAGATTTTGCTTCCACCCATTTCGTGAAGTAATAAGTAAGTACAAGTAGAAATCGTACCTGCCCTTTAGTTGGGGGAAGAGGTCCCACTATATCTATTCCCTATTTCATAAAGGGCCATGGTGATATGACTGAGTGCAACAATTCTGTTTGTCTATGCATATTGTTGGAGAACCTCTGACACTTGTCGCATTTAGATATGAAGTTTTCTGCATCTTCTTCCATCTTAGGCCAATAGTACACGACTCGAATTAAGGTTTTCACCAAGGATTTTGATCCTGCATGATTTCCACAGTATCCTTCATGGACTTCTTTTATCACGAACTCCGTCTGATTAGGTCCGAGGCATTTAGCTAGGAATCCAACGAACATTTTGCGATACAATGAGTTGCGGACTAGACAATATCGTGCTGCTTTGCGGCAAAGCGCTTGAGCTGCTTTCTTGTCTTCAAATATGGTACCATTCTGCAAAAAAATGAGAATTTTGTTTCTCCAATCCCAAGTTAAATTATTGAAAGATACCTCGTTCCTGTCTTGGTCGATTGCTTAATGGAAGAGGTGGATAACAATGGCGTTGTCTTTGTTTGTTACTTCTGTAACTGCCGCAAGGTTTGCTAATGCATCCGCTTCTGTATTTTCTTCTCTACGTATTTGTATTATCTTCCACGTTTCGAACTGTCTTACAAGTTCTCGTGCCTTTTCTAGATATTGTTGCATTCGAGTTTCTCGAGCGATGTAAGTCCCCTGCATTTGATTTACCACCAATTGGGAATCACTGTTAATTGTGATTTGCTCGATTGATAGCTCCCATGCTAGTTCTAAACTTGCAATAATAGCCTCATACTCTGCTTCATTGTTAGTTATAGGATAACATTTAATAGCTTTTTCACCTGTAGGCGATATTAAGACGATGCCTAATCCGACCCCTTTTATGTTAGAAGAGCCATCTGTAAATAGGGTTCACTGACCTGGATTGATTCCGTTAAAGAGTTGTAACTCCTTTTCTACCTCAGGGGTAATACTGTTGCTAAAGTCAACTACAAAATTAGCTAATATTTTTGATTTGATTGATGTTCTAGGTTGATATGTTGTATAATGTTCACTTAATTCTATGGCCCATTTGGCTAATCTTCCTGACAATTCTTGCTTATGCAAAATATTTCTTAAAGGATAAGAAATCACGACAGTGATTGAATGACATTGAAAATAAGGACGTAATTTTCTTGATGCTATTATTAAAGCTAAGGCTAATTTTTCTAGATGTGGGTATCTAGTTTCAACATCTAATAAAGTTTTACTTACGTAGTAGATAGGTGATTGCTTACCTTTATCTTCTCTTACCAGTACTGCACTTACAACAATTTCTGAAACATCCAAGTAGATGTACAATCTTTCCCCTTTTTTTTGGCTTTGAGAGAAATGGTGGCTTTGATAAATAAATCTTCAAATCTCTGAGGTCCTGTTGACATTCTTTAGTCCATTCGAACTGATTTTGTTTTTTAAGAACTGAAAAGAATTTAAAGCTTTTTTCGGAGGACCTAGAAATAAATCTTCCTAAGGCGGCTATTCTTCCCCTCAATCTTTGAACCTCTTTTTTATTTGTTAAAATATCAGGTATTTCCTCTAGCTTTTATTTGAGATGGATTTACCTCTATTCCTCTGTTAGATACAAGGAATCCTAAAAACTTACATGATTGTACTCCGAAAGCACATTTTTCCGGATTGAGCTTCATATTATACCTGCGTAAGATATCAAAAGTAGTAGATAGATGTTGGAGATGATCTTCCGCTTGTGTTGACTTTACAAGCATATCATCAATATAAACTTCCATTGTCTTTCCTAAATGTTCTTGGAACATTTTAGTCACTAACCTTTGGTAAGTAGCTCCTGCATTCTTTAAGCCAAAAGGCATGACTTTATAACAGTAAGTCCCCCTGTTAGTAATGAAGGAGGTTTTTTCCTCGTCTGAGGGATCCATTTTAATCTGATTATAACCAGAGTATGCGTCTAGAAAACTTAATAATTCGTGACCTGCGGTAGTATCAATCATCTGATCTATATGTGGTAAAGGAAATGAATCTTTGGGGCATGCTTTATTTAAATCAGTATAATCTACACACACCCTCCATTTGCCATCTTTTTAGGTACCACCACTGTGTTAGCTAGCCAGTTAGGATATTTTACCTCTCGTATGGAACCTATGTTCAAGAGTTTTTGGACTTTATCGTCAATCACTTGATTCTTGAACGTTCCTTGCTTTCTTTTCTTTTGTTTAACAGGTACGAATGATGGATCTTCATTCAGTTTATGGGTCATCACTTCTGGTGGAATACCTGTCATATCTGAATGGGACCATGTAAAACAATCCGCGTTAGATTTTAAATAATCGATTAACATACCTCTTTGCTCGGGGATTAACCTCTCTAGCAATCTAGTGCCAACATACAACTTTTTCTAGGGCTTTTGTTCAGACAACAGAACAGCCTCGAGTTCTTCCGCGGTTGTTTTGATATGCTCGTTTTCTTCTGGTTCACGAATGAAGTCTGGTCTAGAATCTATGTCTGCGTGATCCAGCATATTTTCGATGATAATAGGACTTGTCTCGCTAGTGTCTTTTCACGTACCTGTTTGAATATTCATTTCTTCTGTACATGATTGATCAAAGATTTTTTCCGTACTTGTTTGGTCATTGGTTTCCGTTTGGAAGACTCTAACTTCTCCCGTATCTTTTTTGTTGTGAAGTGCTATCGAGTTTCTATTTCTGGAAGTTTGTTGGTCACCTCTAATTTGTCTCACTCCCCATTCTGATGGGAATTTTATCACCTGACGTAAGGTGGATGGGACCACTTTCATATCATGAATCCATGGTCTTCCCAGAATGACATTGTAAGCCATCTCTGTATCAATGACTTGAAATTTTGTGTTTTTGACCACTCATTCAGTAAGTATTAAGTTCAATCTCTCCTTTGGTTCTCATCGTAGAATTATCGAACCCAGATATGGCTCTTGCCTTGGGGATCATTTGATTTTCCACTAGCATTTCTTCCACGAATTTAATCAAAATGATATTGACTGAACTTCCTGGATCAATCAATACTCTTTTAACGTTAGTGTCATGAATAAGTAAAGATATTACCAGCGCATCATTATGAGGAAGCATCAGTCCACCAAAATCTACATCATCAAAGGTTATTTTGTCTTCATTTATGTAATGACCCAGCCGGTCGTTTTGTGTATTGGGACTCCGTTCCCGTGAATGACTCCTTCCATAGCGACTACTCGTGCCTGATGACTTGTGTGGGCAGGTAGTTCGGGATTCAGAAGTGATTTGGCCAGTTCAGGAACACTTGGTTCCTGAAGGCTAGCCTATTTGGCTAATTTTGGTTCTGAGCAGCATTTTGAGCAAACGACCTCGGAATCGAGTTCTGACAGCTCCAACAGCTCCAGATGATGATTTCGGACTTGGGAGTGTGTTCGCCTCGGGTTTTTGATGACCCGGGAGTATTTCGGCACATGAATTGAAATTTAGGATTTCATGTGATTTAGAATTTAGCCTGGAATTGGACCTCATGATATCATGGTCTGAATGGAATTCCGGAACTGGAAATAGTTCCGTATAGTCATTTATGACTTGTCCGCAAAATTTGAGGTCATTCCGAGCAGTATAGACCC
>ML276180.1:0-64765 GCA_005239495.1 Nicotiana undulata
ATATACTCATCTTTCATACCAACTAGAACCAACACATATAAGGATTCGTACACATGATAAAGGCAAGATCATGATAATTGTAATTCATACTTTGAAATAGTATAGTGACATAGTAGCAACTTAGAACAATATGGAAGCAAGAGTCTCTCATCTTAACACATAGAACCCATCAATCCTTTGGAAAATCAAACAAGGAACTCATACCCGGTATCGGAAGTAGGACTTACCCGGATGAAGGACAATCTAGTGGTTATCTTCCTTGATTCTTGAAGACTTGAGCAAGATTTGGGTGATTATGAAGCTAGGCCCCTTCTTTATCCCCCTATATTGATCTAAAATCTCTCTAAAATCAGTAGAAAATGACCCCAAATGAAGCCCCTAAGCCTATATATTAAAATGGGGTCGGGTTATAAAAATAGGAAAAATAAGCCTCTGAAATCAGGTCTGCGGTCGCATGATTGACCGTAAAACAAGAATGTGGGTCGCAAAATGCGTCACAAAACAAGTGCCCAAAACTGGGCTACACTGTGCCATTTTGCTACCAGATTTGCGATCGCAAATCAAAATGCGGACCGCATAATGGTTTTGCGATCGCAGATCTACCCCAGGGTCGCATTTTTCCAGCCTTTGGTAATATGATCATAACTTTGTATAGGAATGTCTAAATGACGAATGGATTAAAAATCTGGAAAATAGACTCAAAGACCTTTCATTTGATAGGTTGTTCATCACATAAAACCTTTTATAGATATAGATATGATCGTTCAAAGTGTGGACTTATGAAAACACATTTGGAATTTTAGCCTATTATGAAAATTTTCCATTTGACTTAGACTTAGGCCTCTCCTTGGACCTCACATTACTTAATATAAGACTTATACACTTATTTAGCACATACAATTCATTTACATCACATTTATAGTACATAAAATATTATAATTAGCCTACCTGGCACCCCGAAATCCTAAATTGCTTAGCAAAATTTTCCGGGGCCTTACATTCTCCCCCGCTTAGGATCATTCTTCCTAGAATGATAGGTAGAGCCTGCCCCAAACACCTAACATAACATGTCTCTTTTCTAACCAACCTCAAGTTCCTAAATTTTGACTAACTCCCAAATGTTTCAGAAATTTCGGCAGCATCTCCTTTGTAACTAGGCCTATCCACCTGTCAGAGAACCACCAAAACCATCCTAAAAACTTATCAATAACTCGACGAAACACCACAATGTATATATCAATAACACTAATCTCATCATTACAAGAACTACATTATCATAATGATACCTGAACATGGACTGCACATTTTTAGATCATAACACCTATAATGTCACGACCCCAAATCCTAACAGGCCGTGATGGCGCCTGTCGTGGAACTAGGCTATCCAACAATCACTTTAGTACGCATTTGTTACAAGAGTTCAAAATTTAATAATAAGCATGCAACCATAGCGTAAATAATGAAATAATGTCTTAGCGTTCCCATATTAGCCTAAACAACCTCCCAAGAACTGGAGTCAATAGTCATGAGCATCTAAGACTAATTCAATCTAACTCTGCTAAAACTATAATATGTCTCTGAATCAAATGCTAAAGCTAAATAGGGAAGGGAGGTGGAGAAGCTGTGGACGTTGGACAGCTACCTCGAAATCCCGTGAAATGCCGCTATCGAACCTGGGTCAGCTACTGCTGCGAGCTAGTACATGATCTGTGCAAAGAGGCATATGGAGTCTTTATGAGTACGCCAACTTAGTAGTAATGAGAATAAATCACAGTCTGAGTAATATAAACACACAGAACAGGTACACAATTCCACAAACCAGTAAAACACCAAGTCACCATGTAGTATTCATCAAATAATAAGTTCGAAATCAGTTTCCAGAAATCCCTTGAAAACTAGTGCAATATCAGTATATCTCAATAAAATTCTCAGTAAAACCAGTTTGAAAACGAAGTAAATCATAGTTTGAAAACTCAGTAAAAATCTTCATAAAACTGCCCCTCGGGCCATAATCATTTCTTATAACAATATCTTTCAGTATCAGCCCATCAGGCAACCTCACAATCACTCTGCCCATCAGGAAACCTCAAAATCACTCTGCCCATCAGGCAGCCTCACAATCACTCTGCCCATTAGGAAACCTCAAAATCACTCTGCCCATCAGGCAGCCTCACAATCACTCTGCCCATCAGGCATCCTCACAATCACTCATCATAAGCCCCGCGGGCATCACTCAATCAGTATCGGCGCTCACTGGGGGTGTGTACAGACTCTGGAGGGCTCCTACAGCCCAAGAGCTATAATAAGCCACAACATGGAATAAATCACACACAATATAGACCCGCAGCCTCACTCATATCATATCATCCTCACAATATAGGCCAGTAGCCTCACTCAGTCAGACACTCTCAATTTGCCCTTCAAGCCATAAATATACCGGGTTCTCGACCCAAAATAATGTTTCATTTTCAAGAAGTAGTATCAAAATACTCTGAGTGTCAAAATAATTTCACAGAAAAGACTGAGTGAAAAGAAATCATAACATATCAGTGAGGAAAATATACTAAACATCCCCCAAGGGGTAAACAGATCGGCACTAGGCCCCAAACATGGCTTACAGCCCAAATCATATCAAGTATATATAGTACTATTGGAAATAAGCTTTTAAAAGCCGTTTCGCAACTCAATAGTCTCCTACGTAAGGAATATATCTCCAAAGTTTCAACCTTTTCATTTCAAAACCAGTGAAAGGGTGCATAGTCTGGGGTTTCATACCCTCAGGACAGGATTTAAAAACATTACTTATCTCAAAACTAGCCCGGAATTATTCCGCAATGCGCTTGCCTCTCTTATCAACTTCCGAATACTCCAAATCCACCAAGTTCAGATTTTTATCATCAATATATGCTTAAGGAACGAATTTCAATTGAAAAATATCGAATTTAACTCAAAAATCCGAAACCCGTCAAAACTTGACCCCCGGGCCCGCATCTCGAAACTCATAAATTCTTATACAAAAGTGTTCTTCGTCCTCTCACGAGTCCGTACATATAAAGAACACCAAAATCGGAGTTCGTTTGACCTCTCAAATCGACCCCTAAAGGTCTCATAACCTCAAGCCCTAAAATCCAATTTTTCTACTGTTTTTCATGAATTAAATGCTGAGATTATGGTCTATAATCACCTATAAACGAGTTTTAATGACTAGAACACTTACCTCTATGGAGAACAAGAATTCCCTCTTCAAAAACCCTTCAGAAGCCTCAAACCGGGATGAAATATTGAGAAAGATGGCTAAAATTCGCGAAGGCTGGGTTTTTATACCTTCTGCCCAGTGATCTCGCACCTGCGATCACTTACTCGTACCTGTGGCTTCGCAGGTGCGATGCTCCTTCCGCACCTGCGATCTCCCCTGAAGTCTCCCAATTCCGCACCTGCGATGCACCATCAGCACCTGCGACCTCGCAGGTGCGACAAATTCCTCGCACCCGCGGACCACTTCCTACTCAGCCAAATCTCGCACCTGCGGAGCCCAGTCCGCTCCTGCAGAACCGCACCTGCGGCTCACTTTCTGCAAGTGTGAAAACACCAGCAGCAACAATGTGCAGATTCACCAAAATCACTCCAAACTTCCCGTTAACCACCCAAAACCATCCCGAGCCCCTCGGGACCCCAACCAAACTTACCAACATATCCTATAACATCATTCAAACTTAGATACACTCTAAAAACACCAAAACTAACATCAAAACACCAAATTTACATCGGATTCAAGCCTAAGAACTTTGATATTTCAAAAATCCACCAGTGATGCCGAAACTATCCAAATCAACTCCGATTGACCTGAAATTTTACAAACACATCCAAAATGACATTACTAACCTGTTCCAACTGTCGGAATTCCAATCTGACCCTGATAGCCTATTTTCCACTGCCGACCGGAAATCTTCAAAAACTAACTTTCGCCAATTCAAACCTAATTCTACACCGGGCATCAAAAAATTATTCTGAACACACTCTAAGTCCCAAATCACCTAAAGAAGCTATTCGAACCATAAAATCCACATTCCGAGGTCATTTACCAATAATTCAACTCTCAGTTAACTTTTCCCATTTTAAGGCTATATTTAAAGACTGAATGACTAAACTCTCACTACAACCATTCTGATTTCAAGCCTATCAACTCTAATACATCAATTACATTATAACCAATCTATAACAAGTCAATAACAACAATTATAATGCAGGTTTTACGTAACGACGGACCGGGTCATTACATTCTCCCCCTCTTAAACAAATGTTCATCCTCGAACGGGTCTAGAAAAATACCTGGAGTCTCAAACAAATGAGGATACTTGCTCTGCATCTCCCACTCGGTCTCCCAAGTAGCTTCCTCCACTGGGTGGCCTCTCCATTGCACCTTTACTGACGCTATATCCTTACACCTCAACTTTCTGACCTCGCGAGCTAAAATAGCTACCGGCTCAACCTCGTATGACATATTACCCTCGAGCTGAACTGTGCTGAAGTCTAGCACATGAGACGGATCACCAACATATTTCCTGAGCATCGACACATGAAACACCGGATGAACACCTGACAAGATGGGCGGCAAAACAAGTCTATAAGCCACCTCTCCAACCTTCTGAAGTACCTCAAAAGGACCAATGAACCGTGGACTTAGCTTTCCTCTCTTTCCGAACCTCATAACACCCTTCATGGGTGATACCTTTAGCAGTACCTTCTCTCCTTCCATACATGACACATCCCGAACCTTCCGGTCCGCATAACTCTTCTGTCTAGAATGCGCCGTGCGAAGTCGCTCCTGAACCAACTTCACCTTCTCCAACGCATCTTGAATCAAATATGTGCCCAATAACTTAGACTCACCAGGATCGAACCAACCAACTGGAGATCTATGCCTCCTACCATATAACGCCTCATACGGAGCCATCTGAATACTGGACTGGTAGCTGTTATTATATGCAAACTCCGCTAGTGGCAGAAGCTGATCCCATGAACCACCAAAATCAATCATACAAAGTCGTAACATATCCTCCAATATCTGAATAGTCCGTTCCGACTGCCCGTCGGTCTGAGGGTGAAATGCACTGCTCAACTCTACATCAGTACCCATACCTTTCTGTACGGCCCTCCAAAACTGAGTACCTCTATCAGAAATAATAGAAACTGGAACTCCATGCAACCGGACAATCTCCTCAATGTAGATACCAGCTAACCGCTCTGAAGTATAAGTAGTACTGACAGGAATAAAATGCGCGGACTTGGTCAATCTATCCACAATGACCCAAATAGAATCAAAACCCTTCGCAGTCCGTGGAAGCCCAACTACAAAGTCCCTAGTAATTCGCTCCCACTTCCACTCCGGAATATCTAACCTTTGAAGCAAACCACCTGGTCTCTAGTGCTTATACTTGACCTGCTGGCAGTTGAGACACCGTGCTACATACTCTACAATATCTCTCTTCATCCGTCTCCACCAATATTGTTGTCTCAAATCCTGATACATCTTCGCGAAACCCGAATGAATAGAATACCGCGAATTGTGAGCCTCTACTAATATCAACTCTCGAATACCATCTACGTTGGGCACGCAAATACGTCCCTGCATCCTCATAACTCTATCATCACCAATAGTCACATCTTTGGCATCACCCCGATGAACTCTATCCTGAAGAACTAATAAGTGACGATCATCATACTGTCTTGCCTTAATCTGATCAAATAAAGAAGACTGGGAAGCCATGCTAGCTACCACCCGTGGAGGATCTGACAAGTACAATCTCACTAACTGACCCGCTAAAGCCTGAACATCAAGGGCTAAAGGTCGCTCTGCTGCTGAAAGATAAGCTAGACTTCCCAAACTCTCGACTCTGCCACTCAAGGCCTCGGCCACCACGTTGGCCTTCCCCGGATGATATCAAAATAGTCAAGTCATAATCCTTGAGAAGCTCCAACCATCTCCTCTGCCACAAATTCAAGTCCTTTTGCCTCAGCAGATACTGCAAACTACGATGATCGGTGTAAATCTCACATTGTACCCCATACAAATAATGCCGCCAAATCTTTAAGGCATGAACAATAGCAGCTAACTTAAGATCATGCACTGGGTAATTCTTCTCATGCACCTTCAACTTTCTCGACGCGTAGGCAATCACTCTACTATCCTGCATCAACACCGCTCCCAAGCCAACTCTAGAAGCATCACAATAGACCGTATAAGAACCCAAACTAGTAGGCAACACTAATATCGGAGTTATGGTCAATGTTGACTTGAGCTTTTGAAAGCTCTCCTCACATTCATCGGACCATCGGAATAGAACACCCTTCTGTGTCAATTTGGTCAAAGGTGAAGCAATACAAGAAAATCCTTCCACAAAGCGACGGTAGTAACCCGCCAGACCAAGAAAACTCTGAATTTCTGTAGCTGAAGACGGTCTAGGCCAACTCTGCACCGCCTCAATCTTCTTTGGATCAACCTGAATACCCTCACTAGACACCACGTTCCCCAAGAAAGCTACCGAACCAAGCCAAAACTCACACTTAGAGAATTTTGCATAAAGATTCTCCTCCCTCAATCTCTGCAACACGATTCTCAAGTTCTGAGCATGCTCTTCCTGGATACGGGAATAAACCAGGATGTCATCAATGAACACAATGACGAACGAGTCAAGGTACGGCTAAAACACAATGTTCATCAATTGCATGAACGTTGCTGGGGCATTGGTCAGCCCAAATGACATAACCAGAAACTCATAATGACCGTATCTGATCCTGAAAGCCATCTTCGGAATGTTAGAATCCCAAATTTTTAGCTGATGATACCCCGACCTCAAGTCAATCTTGGAGAACACCTTAGCTCCTTGAAGCTGATCAAATAAGTCATCAATACGAGGCAACAAATAGAGATTCTTAACTGTAACCTTATTCAACTGTCTTCAATACACATGCGCATCGAACCATCCTTCTTTTTCACAAACAACACCGGCGCACCCCAAGGCGATACACTAGGCCGAATGAACCCCTTATCTAAGAGTTCCTGAAGCTGCTCTTTCAGTTCTTTCAGCTCTGCTGGTGCCATACGGTAAGGTGGAATAGAGATAGGATGAGTATCTGGCACCTAGTCAATACCAAAATCAATATCCCTGTCATGTGGCATGCCTAAGGTAACGGTCTTAGCGTGACAATCAAGAATAGCATGACATGGGGATAACCAATCCATGCCCAGAATTACATCAAAATCGACCATACTGAGTAACATCAAGTCCACTCGGGTCTCCAGACCCACAATAGATACAAGACACGACCGATACACATGGTCCACAACAATGGTATCACCCACCGGAGTCGAAACATGAACAGAAGTAACTAGAGTCTCACGGGGCGTATTTAGAAAATGAGCAAAATAGGATGAGACATAAGAGTACGTGGAACCAGGGTCAAATAAAGCCAAAGCATCACTGTGACAAACTAAAATAGTACCTGTAACCACCGCATCTGAAGCCATAGCATCAGGCCTAGCCGGAAATGCATAAATACGTGGCTGGCCTCCACCTGCTCGACCTCCCCCTCTAGGAAGGCCTCTAGCTGCCTGACCACCACCCCTAGCGGCCTGGGTAGGTGGTGAAGTGACTGGGGCAGAAGCCGAGAGAGGAACCCTCTGCTGAGCTAAACTACTAGGATGACGGGGACACTGCCTCCACTTATGTTCGAACTCTCCACTCATAACAATTACCTGGAGCTGGAGATGAAAACTGACGAAAACCCCTGCCACCATGATAACCACCAGACGAACCATGTATAGAAGAACTCTGATAAGATGATGCTCAAGCGGAGCTTTGAGCTGGAAGGGCACTAAAAGATGAACGTCCCCGATGAGAATTGCGAGGACCCTGCCCCGACGATACACCAATGTAAGTTGGGCGAACTAACTGTGGAGGTCTAAATAAACGACCTCTGTTAGGCTGAAATTGCCCTCTGGGAGGGGCACCACTGAAATTACCTGATCCCCGAGGCCTCTTGACCTTTCTTTCCTCACGATCCTGCCTACGAACCGACTCAATATCCTGAGCAATATCAACAACCTGCTCAAATGTGACTCCAGACACCCTCTCTCTGGTCATCAAAATCCAAAGCTAATACAAGAGACCATCTACAAACCTCCTAATCCTCTCCCTGTCAGTTGGGACAATCTTAGGAGCATGTCTGTCCAACTCTGAAAACCTCATCTCGTACTGGGTGACTGACAACTCTCCCTGGCGCAGCTGCTCAAATGTGTGCGCTGCTCCTCTCTATGTGACTGAGGAACATATTTCTCCAAAAAGATCGTAGAGAACTGCTGCCATGTGAGTGGTGCTGAACCAACCGGCCTACGCCTCTCGAATGATTCCCACCAAGTAAATGCAGCACCCGCAAACTAGAATGTAACAAACGAGACCCCACTGGTCTCCAAAATACCCGCAGTACGTAGCATCCTCTGGCATTTATCCAGAAAACCTTGGGCATCCTCGCCCTCTGTACCGCTGAAAGTCGGAGGCTTAAGTCGGCTGAACCTCTCCAGTCTACGCTGCTCATCCTCAGGCATAGCAGCGACCACAAAATCCTGAGCTGGAGCAACCGACTGACCTGGGGCTGCTCCTGGTGCCTGAATACCCCGTACAACCTGCTCAGGTGTTCGGGCATCTTGAGTCTGATTGCCTCCCCCGGCCTGAGCTGCAGTGGCAGTAGTAGGCATAGCAACTTCCTACGCCAAACTGGAACACACCGTGAATATCTGATCCAGGGTCTCCTGAAGACCCGGAATAACAATAGGCATTGCCGGTACCTGAGATTGTTGCGCTGGAGCTCCATCAGCGGAAACCTGATCCTGAACGATAAGGGGATCATGTGGTACTACCCCAACTGCTGCCTGGGATGGTCCCCTACCTCTACCACGGCCTCGACCCCTTCTGAGTCTGGCTGGTGTCTGGTCACCCTGATCGGTATTGCGTGTTCTCACCATCAGCGAGAGAATGAAACAACGTAAGTTTAGATTTCAAGAACCAATAGATTGGCACGAAAGATTTCAAGAAAATAGAGATGTTTCCTAAAAGTTCTGCAGCCT
The DNA here is from genome assembly GCA_005239495.1 of Nicotiana undulata. Lineage (NCBI taxonomy): Eukaryota > Viridiplantae > Streptophyta > Magnoliopsida > Solanales > Solanaceae > Nicotiana > Nicotiana undulata. The sequence goes on from ML276180.1 coordinate 9,125, forward strand.
CTCGAAGATAAGTACATACGTCTTCGTACCGATCCGCAAGACTTTACTAAACCTGCTCATGATCGTTGAGTCCTATGTAACCTAGTGCTCTGATACCAACTTATCACGACCCCAAACCCTAACAGGCCGTAATGTCGCCCATCGTGGAACTAGGCTAGCCAACCATCACCTTACTACGCATTTGTTCAATTACAAGAGTTCACAATTTAATAATAAGCATGCAACCATAGTGTAAATAATGAAATTAATGTCTTAGCGTTCCCATATTAGCCTAAACAACCTCCCAAGAACTGGAGTCAATAGTCATGAGCATCTAAGAATAATAAAATCTAACTCTGCTAAAACTATAATATGTCTCTGAATCAAATGCTAAAGCTAAATAGGGAAGGGAAGTGGAGAAGTTGTGGACGCTGGACAGCTACCTCGAAATCCCGTGAAATGCCGGTATCGAACCTGCGTCAGCTACTGTTGCGAGCTAGTACCTGGATCTGTGCACAGAGGCATAGGGAGTCTTTATGAGTACGCCACTCAGTAGTAATGAAAATAAATCACAGTGTGAGTAATATAAACACACAGAACAGGTACACAATTCCACAAACTAGTAAAACACCAAGTCACCATGTAGTATTCATCAAATAATAAGTTCGAAATCAGTTTCCAGAAATCCCTTGAAAACAAGTGCAATATCAGTATATCTCAATAAAATTCTCAGTAAAATCAGTTTGAAAACGAAGTAAATCATAGTTTGAAAACTCAGTAAAAATTTTCATAAAACTGCCCCTCGGGCCATAATCATTTCTTGTAACAATATCTTTCAATATCAGCCCATCAGGCAACCTCACAATCACTCTGCCCATCAGGCAACCTCACAATCACTCTGCCCATCAGGCAACCTCACAATCACTCTACTCATCAGGCATCCTCACAATCACTCATCTTAAAGGCTGAAATACTTTATCTTTTCTTGTTACGGAGGTGGGAGTTATTTTGTTTTCTTGAGGACAAGCAAAGACTTAAGTTTGGGGGAGTTGATAACTAGTGATTTGTACTATTATTTATTCCCATTTTCTTAGGTTTTTGAGGCAATAATTGACTTAATTAATCCCACATTTTGATGCAAGTTGTTTGAATTGCAGGAACTGAGTTGAGTTGTAAATATTGATCCAAAAAACCTCAAAAAGAAGCAGAACTTGCAAAATCCCAGAATCCAGCTAAACCGCTGTAGCGCCCACTTTTCCGCTGCAGCATTTGTCCCTTCGCTGCAGCGGATTTCTCTTCGCTTCCACACTGCAAACTTCAGAGAGCTTCTTTTTAGGACTAAGCAAAGCGCGGTCCGCGCAATAATTTTGCTGCAGCGCTTTATTCCACCATTGCAGCGTTCATTTATCCGCTGGACGCGGTTGATAAACTTCAGAGAGTTGGTAAAAAGGGGGATCCAGGATTTCACAGTCAGCGGTAGTATTCCGCTGCCACGTTTCAGTTGCCGCTGCGGCGCTTCATAAATCCGCTGGGCACGAAGTTGAAGAATCAGAGAAGTGCAAAGTGCAAAACCGTTGTAGCGGTCATTAATCCGCTGCAGTGGAAGCCTCTTCGCCCCAGCGCTCAGAAATACGCTGGGAGCGGATTCTCTGTAGTGGAATTTTTGTCCAGTATTTCAGCCATGTATAAATAGATCTTTTCTTCATTTTTTAGGGCATCGGTCGTTTGGAGAACACGCTAACAGTACTTTTTGGTTATTTTGAGCTATTTTAGCTTAGCTTTAATCATAGTTCTTCAATTATTATCTTGTAATTTGAAATTATGAGCTTAAATTAATCTTCTACTTGTGTTTCTTCATCAAATATGAGTAGCTAGACCCTTAAGCTAGGGTTGTGACCCAACCCTAGTGTGGGTATTTAATGGGTTTTCAATTATAGAGTGATTTTGTGTATGGGTGTTTGGCTTTTAGCTTAATTTGTGCATAAATCTCAGAATTAGTGGTTGCAAACACTAATTCAAGCCTTTAATGACTAGGGTTACTCTTGAGAAAGATGACCCAAGTCTAGGTAATTAGGCTAACAAAATATTGGGGCAAATTCAAGATTGATAGCCCCAATAAAAGGGTGTACGCTAGAGATAGCTAAACCCGATTTGAGCCAATTCATGTGATCAATTGAAACACCCAATTGTGCTTGAGAAAGCCAATTTGGGAAAATTCACCCATATTATGGAGAGGTAGTGGGTGAGTATCTTAGCATGAGGTTATGCCACTTATCCCTATTTCACAATATCGTTCTCAATTTTAGACCCGTTAGTCACTCACCTAGGAGGAAGCCACAGCCCTAGTCCCTTTATCAATTGAGAAAACCATCAAAAAGACATTAGTTAGCTAGTTCAAAGCTTAATTTAGACTAAACAGTAGTATAATTGCAAAAACCTTTTGATGAGAAGTGTAATTAAAAGCATGACACACCACTAGGTCATTTAGGCACTCAACTCCCACAATAATAACTCCCTGTGGAATTCGATCTCGACCCTTCGTGTAAAAGTTGCATTGACCCATGTCTTGCTACTATTTAGTGGTATAGGTGGGCGCCGATCACACCTATCGGCCGAAATCATAGAAATTCTAACTTTCGCCAATTCAAGCCTAAATCTACCATAGACCCCAAAAATACATTCTGAACGCGCTCCTAACCCAAAATCACTCAACGGAGCTAACGAAGTTGACGGATTTCCATTCCGGATCCATCTTCACATAGTTCCAACTACGGTCCGATTTTTAAGGCTTAAACTCATATTTAGGGACTATATGTCCCAAAACTCTCCGAAATCCGCAACTACTCACTCTTACAAGTCCCAAAAGTAGAAACAAACGTATGGAAAACAGTTATTAGGGGATCAGGACGCTAACTCTCAAAACGACCAGCTGGGTCGTTACAGTAACTCTACATAGAAGACTGGAGATTCCAAGATCTAGGTTCAAAGAGATCAAACAAATTCATTAATGACGGTTCAACATTGTCCACAAAAAAATTTGTCCATTCTCGTGATAAGACAATGTTCAGTACCAAGGATAAAGCATTAAGGCTTTTTAATGATTTTTAAATTTGATACGGGTTATATCAAATAGTGTATCTACGGGATAACACGTTTAGGAATCACTTATGTAAGTGTGAAGTGTTAGCCGCTTCAAGGAGAATTTTGAAAGGTCAGTTCTCTACGCACTTATGAAAGCAGGCGATGTTCATGGCTGAAACGAACACAACAATGAGAACCAAAGACGGTTAAGGATTGGTTGTGTGACTTATGTTTGTCTAGGTATACACCAAAGTTCAATGGTTCAAAGATATCAAATCTACCGATTGACCGAGTATATCCGACATAAGTTCATTACGAAAAGTTCAAAGGGAAACCTACTTATCCAGATGCAATTAATCCTAGCTTGCGAATCACACAATTTTTCATGCATATTTCCGTGATTTAGCCATTCCCCATTCATGTGGGGGATTGTTGGGTTTTTAAGTATTATTATGGTTTAAAAGAGGGTGAATGGGAAACGAAGGGAAAATAAAGTATTTGAGTAATGTTTGAGTTTCCCTAATTGACAAAGGGACACTGTCCTATATTGGAAGAGGAAGAGGTTTTTGATGGGTATATAAGCAATTTCTCTTCTTCTAGCTCTTAAAGAGTTGAGAAGAAGGCAAACCCTGCGCCGTCGTTGTCGTTGCTCGCTTGGCTCGGCTTCAGCTTCGACTTCGGATTTGGATTTTGTCAAATGATTGATTGATTAATTTTTTGGACCAAAAATTTATTTGTTAATAGTAAAATATTAACAGAAATGTTATTAAATATCCGTTTAATAACAGAATATTAATATTAAAACAAATATTAGTATTAAATCCAACAGTCCATTATCCGTTTTTCGTTTTTCGGTTTTGTAATTGAAAATTAACCTCCCTCTTGAGTTCCCGCTTTATTGTTGCGTAAATAGCCATTTATGTTATGGCATTTATGGTACAACCGTTTTGCATAAACAATCATTATGAAGAGTTACACCTCTTCAGTTTTCAGCCCAACATTGGCTATAAATACCAGTCCATTCTCTCAGATTTTTCATACGAATTTTTGAGTTCTCCTCCTTTCTTCTGCATATTTTTAACTTCAAAGAAAGCAAAAAGTAAGTGTTATTTGCTTCCAAACTTTGTGTTCGCTGAAACACTGGGGTTTGAAGTACCACTACACCAGTGTGTAATTCTTTCTATCTTGGGAGGAAATAATCCATAACCTTGGGTACTATGAGGGAATTAAATTCCTTAAGGAAACACTGTGAATTCAGTGAGCTTAGATTAACTTTTATTTCGTTTATATTTCTGTTTATATGTTATTTTATCTTTTCCAGATTTAGTTTACAAATATATTACTAACAGATACATTTCCCTATCATATAATAAAATCGAGTGAGCGTGATTTTAACCGTATATAGTTCTTTTGTCTCATCCCTTCTTTTTGTTTTATTGAGAGAATCATCCTTCGTGTCCAGCGCAAAAGCATCCAGCTTTAGCAAAAAGACAAAATCTACCCTCCAGAAACCTGTGGTTTCTATAATTGTACCAAATGATTAGCAATTACCAAGTCTAACGTCCCCCAACTTCCAAACGACCATACTTTGTCGTTGCACAACTGTCCCTTCTATGCCGCTTCTATTAAAAAATGTACTAGAAAAAAAAGACTAGAATCATTGTTCTTTTTTTTTTTTATAGAAAAAAAGTAAGTTCAACGAAAGTTAGTTAGAGAGAGAGAGAGAGGGGGGTGATTGGCAATATTTTGTTATTGTAAGCACAAAGGAATATATTGGCTATTTTGTTGTTGGATGCACAAAGGCTTATGATTCCAGAGAAGAAGAAGAACAGATCAACCTTCTTCTCTCTTTTATTTCTACGACAAGAGATACTGATTTGGAGGTTTAGATTTCGAATGGAGAGCTTTAGAAAAGCATATGGAGCACTTAAAGATTCAACCAAGGTTGGCCTAGCCAAGGTCAACAGCGAATTTAAGGTCTGCATATGAAGAAAAAATAAAGTTTCTCCTTTAATTTGTCTAATTAATGCACATTTCTTGATGGATGGAATTCTATTTTTGGTTTTTATTAAGGATTTGGATATCGCTATTGTAAAGGCAACAAACCACGTTGAAAGCCCTCCAAAAGAAAGGCATGTTGCAAGTGAGTTTGTAAATATTTTGTTTGTTTTTTTTATTCTTTTGATTGTTTAAAATATTCATTAATTTCATCGACGGGCTAAATTCTATATCTGCTAGGTTACTAATTGATTGAGGTTATGCTACATTAACCTCATTGTACCAGAATGCTACATTAATTTTGTAGCTTTTTTGTCTTTTCATCAATTCTGGATGTTCATTTAGATTGTTTCCTTAGTGATATTTGCTGCAACATCGGTTACACGTCCACGAGCAGACGTTGCCTACTGCATTCATGCACTCTCTAGACGATTGGCAAAGACACGCAATTGGATAGTAAGTCTTCTGACCCTATTTAATCATTTGGTAGTTTTACTTACTTTTTCAATATTTGAATAACTTCTACCCAATTCTGATTGCCACAATTACTGAACACGTAATTTGCTTGGCAGAGACGGTATTTTTGCTACAAATCATATTATACTAACAATTTTTATTTCATTCTATAAAAATGCATATCAATTTTCTAAGCATTGTATCACATCTCTCTTATTTTTGTCAAGGAAATCTGTTTTCCCCAAAAGAGCCATTGATTTTTCCACTTCATTTACACTTCACTTTGCAATAGATTACATGTTTACTTTTGGTTTTTTTCACTGTTTCTCTGTTTCACCCTGCTGTAGGCCACATTGGCAAAAAGATGTCACTTCTTATCTCTTCAGCGTCTCATTTTGCAAGCTGTGAAATTTTATTACTTTTCCTATAATATTGGAATATTTTCTTTTATGTAATTTATATTATGATTTGTGATCTCTCTTTAAACTCTTCCTAGATTCTATATCATTGTTGTGATTCTCCCGTGACCAAAGGTACATGTACACGATTCATATACATCAATTAAATCTTTCAGCAACTATTATGTCCATCACAAATAACTACGACATACTACTAAGTGTAGGTGTACACAATGACTTACTCGACATCCTAAGGAAGGCATACGTTGATGGAATTTTATATAGTTTCTACATAAATTATTTTCATTCAATAACAATTTCTTGATATGTTTGCAGGAAAAAAAAATGAGGAGGCAAAACTCTCTTAAAAAGAAGGCTTCACATTTAAACTATGTGTTGTTGACATATAAAAAATATTATCAAGTTGAAAACTTGATATATTATAAGAACGGCATAATTTAAGTCGTTCGGACATTACTTTTCAAATTCATTGAACATTAATTTTTCTATATGATAATAAAAAAATTAGCACATACACTCACCATTTATTAATTTTGAGCTTGCATTTTCACATGGTGGAAATGCAACCCATCACACACTGATATTCCTGTAACATTTGTATGAATTAGTATGGGATACACGTGCGTCCAAAAACTAGTATCTTAAAAAGAGTAAGAAGATTCAATTTCACATGGTGAATGATATTGTGGTCAATTGTTGTTTCACCTAAAATATTTCAGGTTGCCCTAAAGACACTGATAGTTATTCACAGAGTTCTGAGAGAAGGTGATCCCACATTTAAAGAGGAATTGCTGCACTTCTCTCACAGAGGGCATATATTCCAAATATCGAACTTTAAAGATGACTCGAGTACACTTGGTAATTAAGCCTCTTTTACCTTTTAACATCATCACTATAAGTATATTACATATTTTTCCTTATCACAGCTTGGGATTGCTCTGCCTGGGTAAGGACTTATGGACTCTTTCTGGAGGAAAGACTCGAGTGTTTTAGGACTTTGAAGTATGATATTGAGGCAGAGAGATTGACCAAAGCTTCACCTGGAATTTCCAAGGTTTGTGTTCCTTTATTTTTTCTGCACCATTTAATTTGTTCGTTGTTTCATATCGAATGATTTCAGGTGCATAGCAGAACAAGGCTCTTAAATGGTGAAGAACTATTAGAGCAGCTCCCAGCATTGCAGCAGCTTCTATATCGCTTGATTTGTTGCCAGGTGAGAATTGCGTACTTGGTTTATATGTCCAATACTGCCATGTGATATTAATATCTTGTAAATTTGGCAGCCTGAAGGAGGAGCCTGTTACAATTTTCTTATTCAGTATGCCTTAGCCCTGGTATGAAATGGATATGTTGCATATTTCTTGTTTCTGATTAGTTATGAAGAAACTACATATTCTCCTTCTATGCAGGTTTTGAAGGAGAGCTTCAAGATGTATTGTGCAATCAACGACGGGATTATTAACCTTGTTGATTTTGTGAGACCTTCTTTGCCTCTTTAATTAAACATGGATGCAGCTAATCTCATTGGAACATTAATTGGTGGCTATCTCATATTTATGCAGTTTTTTGAAATGTCCAAGCATGATGCCATAAAAGCTCTCAACATATATAAAAGAGCGGGGAAACAGGTCTATAATTTCATTTCTAAATGCCTCAAAGATGTCTTCATATATGTGTAGGGAATGGGATGGCTAATCTAAAGTTATTTTTCTTCCGTTTCCTTCCTTAATGTAGGCTGAAAGTCTAGCTCATTTTTATGACTTCTGCAGAGGGCTGGATCTTGCTCGGACATTTCAGTTTCCCATTTTGAAACAGGTCTCTTCATTTTATTTAAAACTTGTAAAGCAATTTCTCTTTTTTAATTTGCTTCTTTTATGGTAATTTGCAGCCTCCTGTTTCCTTTCTGGCAACTATGGAGGAATACATACGAGAAGCACCACAGACAGGTTCCATGTCAAGTAGGAGGCTGGTGAGAAGTACACTTATGAGCTATCAACACTCACATCACTCAATATCTAGTACAAACATTTTCCTTCATTCTTATATATGTACTGGTGGCCTCAATGGAGTTTTGTCATTGTTGTCTAATAGGAGTATAGAGAAACAGAGCAAGAACCCGAGACGCCTAAAGAACCTGTCCCTGAAGAAAAGGAAGAGCAAGTTGAAGCAGTTGAAAATAGTAAAGAAGAAGAGGTTGAAGCACAAGAGGAACCTCAGCCTGAAAAATTACAAGAAACTCCACCGTTGAAATCAACTGATCAAGAGCCTGTTGATTTGCTGGTAAGATTTTGTTGCTTCACTCTAATAATTGGTACAACTCTAATAATTGCTTCTTTTATATGAAGGGTTTGAATATACTGGATCCAAAAGTTGCAGAAGTAGAGGAAACCAACGCGTTGGCTCTTGCCATAATTCAACCTGGTAACATATATATGCAACTTTTGATCCTATCGCATGCAGTTTCAGCTGATCACTTACTGATTTGATGTATTAAAAATATCATACAGGTAAAGAAAATCCATCAGCGAATTATCAGTTGAGTGAAATAGGAAATACAACAGGATGGGAACTGGCTCTTGTTAATGCATCGAGCAACAATACGAGCCAAGTCACACCACATAAAAAATTGGTATATTCCTTTCTCTAAAGCACGAATTTTCTTAAGAGATCAAGAATCCACACTTCTGCCTGCATTGATTCCATGGAAATTTATGTTGTATCAGGCTGGAGGATTCGACAAGTTATTACTTGACAGCTTATATGAAGATGATGTCGCTAGGAGGCAAATACAGTTGCAAAATGCTGGCTATAATGCATACGAGCATGAAACCCTTGCACAGAATCCATTCAATCAACATGACCCCTTTGCCATGTCAAACAACATAGCATCTCCAACAAACGTACAAATGGCAATAATGTCTCAACAACAACAAGTGATGCAACAACAACAATTCCCACAGCAAAATATGATGATGGTATCTCATAATCAATATCCTCAACAAGTTCCATATAAGGGGTCTGCAAACCCTTTTGGAGATCCCTTCGGCTATCAACACAGCTCAATGCCACCACAGGGAAACCAGTCACTGCTTTAGAGTTCTTAAACAAGACTGCACTGTATTCAATCACTATTATCTTTATATAAGAAAAGCTTAATTGCTCTTATAGCTTTTCTTAATCATTGTGCTTTACTTCGTGGTGAAGCTGAGATGTCTATATGTATACTATGATCTCCCACCCACATAGTATGTAAGATTCTCTATTCAAATTTTTTTCCTTTATTATGGGAAACCCAGAAGCAATAAATAAAGATAAACAAAAAAGAGCTCGGGAGAGTAAAAGGATTTTAACCCTTTCCAAGGATCACTAGAGAAAAGCCATTTGAAAACCCTAGCGCTTACTAGAAGACACAATCAAACAAAATAAATATGGATATTTCATACCATCACAAAGTCTAAAAGCCACAAATGTGATGGAAATTGGAAGAATACAAGAGGAACAGATCGCATAAACTTTACAATTTATATCGTTTCTTAAAGAGGAAATGACACTTGGAGCCTATTTTAATGACCAAAATAGAGGAAATGACACTTGGAGCCTATTTTAATGACCAAAATGTTTCCCTTTTTTTGAAAAAAGACAAAACATATCCCTTTTGAAGATTTTAAGACCAGGATATCCCTTTCTTTCTATGCCTAGGCTTCACCCGAGGTCCTTCTCCATCTTTTCTTTGTTTCTTTTCAATGTTTTTTTTGTCTTTTTTTATTTTTTCGTATATTTTCGTTATTTTTTTCTTTCTAATAAAATTATGCACTCTTATTCATTTTTTGTAAAGTTATTTTCTCTTTTTAGTTTTTCATGTGACGACCCGATAGGTCGTTTTGAGTACTAGCCTGTATTTTCGTGTTTCGAGAAATCTTATAGATTCATTTGATGTTTCTTGACCTGCGTGCGTGGTCCGTATTGCTTTTGGAAAAGCTTTTACGTAAAATATTGAAGAAAATAATATTTTTGACTTAAAATCACGCTAGAGTTGACCACGGTCAACATTTTTGGTAAACAACCTCAGATCGGTGTTTTGACATTCCAGTAGGTTCGTATGATGTTTTTGGACTTGCACGCATGTTTGGTTGGGGTCCGAGGTGACCCGAGCGCATTTTGGCGCATTATGTGAAAGATTGTGAAAATTGAGTTTTCAAATTGAAATCTTGAGTTTTGAGGATTGATTCTTGTTATTTGGTGTTACTTTGATGATTTGAGGTAGTGAATGAGTTTGTATGATGTTATTAAACTTGTGTGCATGTTCGGTTTGGAGACCGAGAGCCTCGAGTGAGTACCAGATGGTTTTAGAACTGCTGGTGCTCAGCAGTTGCTGGTGCAAGCCTGCGGATCTTGCATTTGCGAGGCCATGCTCGCATTTGTGAGCTTCACTTTTTCGGTCATATGATCTCATTTGCGAAAGGAACTGCGACTAGGGAATTTTGCATTTGTGAAAAAGGAACCGCATTTGCGAAGGCTGAGGAATCGCAAATGCGGCTGGAGTCTCGCATTTGCGACTCTGGCAACTTTGGGGCAACTTCGCAAAAGTGAAGTTTAGTTCGCATTTGCGGAAGGAGGGACCTTTGCAAATGCAAAGGTTTTGTCGCATTTGCGACTTCTGTGCATCTGATGGATTGTTCGCATTTGTGACCGGTGTCTCGCATTTTATGACATTGCATTTGCAAATAAGTGTTCGCAAATGCGACATCTGCAGGTGGGTAACAGATTGGAAAATCAGGATTAGCTCATTTTACACCATTTTTCAACCCTAAGCTCTCTAGAGGCGATTGTTGAAGAACTTTTTCTTCCCAATTTCATTGGTAAGTATCTCTAATTACTTTTCAATCAGTTTACGTCTTAGTTCCCTTCAATTAAATCAATAAGCTTTTTGATTGATTCAGGACTATTACTTTTGACAATAGTTTTACATCAAATCTACGAATTTCATGGTAAAGATTAGGGGTTTTGGGTAAAATTTAAAAAAATTATAAAATTAAGATTTAGACATCAAATGGAGGCTGGATTTCAAAACAAATCACATATCCGGACTCGGGGATGAATGGGTAATCGGGTTTTGGTTTGAATCTCGATTTGACCAAGCAAGTATGGGGTTGATGTTTGTTGACTTTTTACAAAGATGATCAATATTTAACCTTTTTCATTCGTGGGTAGCTCCTAAAGCTTATTTTGAATTATTTGATTGATAATTAGCTAGATTCGATTGATTTGGAGGCTTGTTCGAAAGGCAAAGTCATGATTGATTGTTGATTTGGTTGCGGAGTGGGGTAAGTGTAGTGGTTAACTTTGACTTGAGAGAATTAGGACTTGTTAGTCTATTTTCTCTGTGAATTATGTGTGGGAACTACATATATGTAAAGAGAAGATTATATATACGTTGTCATGGGTTAAAGCATGTAGGGGGACATTGTCTTATTGTACCATGTTGTTTCATTTATTATGCCTTCCATGCCTTAGTCAGATTGCTATTCTTTTAAATGTTCTCTTTCATGTTTATTGATTATTTTGAAGTTGTTGGGTTATTGAAAGTTGAGTTTGCTTATCATAACACCATGGTTGAAGTTGAAATTTGCTTCCCTCCTTGCTTGATACTTTGAGTTATTAATATTTCTTGATGAGGAATAGTGAAAAGCACGAAGGGTATTGCCGTGCCATATTTGTATATCGATATCATTGATTGAGTGAATGTGAGGATTAAAGTACGAAGGGTGATGTCGTGCACTTGATTCTATCATGTGACGATGAGAGTAAAAGCACGAAGAGTTATATTGTGTCTTTGCGTTTATATATATGGTGAGGATGAGAGTAAAAGCACGAAGGGTGATGTTGTGCCATTGAATTTATATTATACGATGAGGACGAGAGTAAAAGAACGAAGAGTGATGCTGTGCAATTTGATGATTTCATTGTTTTACTTGATTCTCGGATTGTGATTAGCTTGACTGCTTGATTTCTCATTTCGGAAGGAGACTTACTTGGTGATTTTGTACTTATTGTTCCAATTGTTGCTCCCTTTTTTATGCCACCACCCGTTAATACTTTGAATGCCTTACTTGTTATATATGCATTTTAGTAGGTGTCGTGTCTTAGCCTCGACACTACCTTGTCGTGGTTAGGCTCGACGCTTACCGAGTTCATTGAGTTTGTTGTACCCATACTACAGCTCTCCACTTCTTGTGCAGATTTTGACGTTGGTACCAACGGAGTTTTGAGAGGCACTTAGCGGATACCACTCATTGATTTCAGGTAGAGCTACACCCCATTCATAAGACCTAGAGTCACTTCCCTATTTCTACTGTGTTTTTTCCATTTTATCTCGCACAATGTTGAATTTCTTTTGAAACCTTCTATTTAGCTGAATCTAGACTATAACGACCCAACTGGTCATTTTATTCATTTGAGCCATGTTTCCCCTTTTGAGGCTTCCCGTATATGTATTTGTGGTTTAATAACTTGCGAGGATGGTTGGTTTTGCTTCGGTTAGGTTTTGGAATGATTTAGATCCATTAGTTCTTGGTTTAGAAGCTTAATTAGAAATGTTAATCAAAGTTTGAGTTTTGTGAAAATGATCCCGGAAGGTTCTTTGATGGCTCCATTAGATTCGTATAGTGATTTTGGATTTAAGCGTATTCCCATAAGTGAATTTGGAGGTTCCTATGTTAATTTGGCATATTTTGCCGAAAGTTGGCAATTTGAAGGTTTTGAAGTTCCTTAAGTATGACCGTAGGTTGACTTTATAGCTATCCGATTTGGATTCTGGTTTCAAGACTTGGAATAGGTCCGTTTTGTTATTTGAAACTTGCCTGCAAAATTTTGTGTCATTCCGAGATGGTTTGATAAGAATCAGACGCTTGGTTGAGATTCTAGCGATTCTTGAGTTCATTTTGAAATTTCATGTGTTTTGATGTTCAATTCGTAGTTTCGAGTGGTATTTTGGTATTTTGGTTGTGTGAGCGATTCCGTATGATATTTTTAGACTTGTGTGGATTTTCGTTGTGGAGCCCCAAGGTCTCGGGTGAGTTTCAGACGTATTTTGGATTGGTTTGAACATGTTCCAGGTTACTAGTGTTCTAGTGCTGCAGTTATCGCAATTGCGAGCACCAGCATCGCAATTGCAAAGTTGGCAGAGGAATCTCAAGTATCCAATTGCGACACCTTGATCAGAAATTGCAAAGGTTGGCCTTTGGCTGGGTAGGTCGCATTTGCGACCAACAGGCCGCATTTGCGAAAAGGACTGACATCGCAAATGCGGAGCTAGTGTTGAATTTGCGACTTTCCTTGGGCTTGTCAGGTGCCGCATTTGCGATAGAATGTCCATATTTGTGAGGGTTCAAAATTGCGAACCCTGAGTCACGTTTTCCACTTCCGCATCTAAATAAAAGAGCTGAAATACGTGAAATAACTTCATTTATCACATTTTAGAAACCTAGGCTCGGTAGGAGGCGATTTTGAGGAGGGGTATTTTCACATACAACCATTGGGCAAGCGAGTTTGAACAAATTTCAATTATATTATATGATTATTTATGAGATTTAATCTCTAATCCTTGGAATTTGAAAGGAAATTTTGGGAGATTTTGTCTGTGTTCTGAAAAATAAAAAAATTTAAATATGAGAGTCGAATTGGACATGGATTTTAAACAAAACACATATATGGACTCGTGGGGTTATGGATAATCGAGATCTACCTTTGGACTTGGTTTTTGATCGGGCGAGCTCGGGATTAATTTTTATTGACTTTGGAAAATTGTGTAATGATCTTAACTTTATTAATCAAAATGGGTTTCTCTTGCATTGTTGATGATTCGTTTTTGGTTAGATTTGAGCCGTGCAGATGTGTATTTTAAAGGAAAAGCCATATTTGAGTGTTGATTTGGCCCAGTTAAGATAAGTATCTTGCCTAACTTTGTATGGGGTAATACCCCGTAGGATTGAGTTTAATTTCACTATTTGAATTATGTGGAAGACGTGTACATGAGGTGGCGAGTGTACACGGGCTTATATGTAGAAATTTGCCGGTTTAGACACTCAGGTTACTTATATGCATTTAATTTAGGTTGTTGTTGCATGTTATATCTTAATTGTCGAGTTTGTTCTTGTATGCATTTAATTGAAGTTGTTATTACATGTTATATCTTTCATTGTCGAGTTTATTCTTATGTGCATTCAATTGAAGTTGTTATTACTTGGAGTAACTTTCATTGTTGAGTTTATTCTTCTATTTCATTGTGTTGTTGTTGCTCTTGTACACATTGTTGTTGAGCTATGCGTTGTTGTGACTTTAGTATTGTTCTTTTTGGCAATGTATTGGCATATGGTCATGTGTGTTGCGAGTTCAATATTGTGTTGTGATAAGATGCGCATGTGGCGGCATAAGGGTGGTGTTATTGATGTGCATGCAGTGAGATAAGGGGTATTTATATGTGTGTTTCTAGTAAGAAAAATTACTTCATTTGAGGCACACACGACGAGATAAGGGGGCTAAAGCGTATGAAGCTATTTCGGAAAAAAATATTTTAAATTAAATGCAAAGCTCACACGGCGATATAAGAATGATTTGTGATTCGTAACTTGTGAAATGTGATTATGAGGTGTGGTACCTCGGGGTGATTCTTGTTGTACATTTTATTGTCGGGACGCCTTGTTGATTTGAATGGTTATTGTTTTCATTAATTTATTCCACTTGTAATTTTTTTACGATATTTGATTATTTTCTATTTTATCACATGTTTACTCTTTGTTGCCATTTATTTCTTTTATTTTCGTTGTTATCTTATCTTGACCTCGTCACTATTCCACCGAGTTTAGTCTTGATACTTTCTGGATACCGTTGTAGTGTACTCATACTACGCTTCTGCACAACTTTGTGTGGATCTAGGTACCTCTGCCCATGGCGGATGCTAGTGAGTTGATTTAGACATCACAGAGACTTCAAGGTATACTTGCTTGACGCTCGCAGGCATCAGATTCACCTTTTAGTGATCATATTCTACTATTTCTTTTATTTACGAATAATATTGTACTTGAGGTTTCTAATGAACTCGCAGTAGAGCTTATGACTCTATACTACTGGTTTTGGGATTGTATGACCGTTGTTCCATATGGGTTGTTATTATGTCACCTATCCATTTAAATTAATAGCTTAGTCCTTTATTTCTATTAAATTCTCAACGTGTGTTAGGCTTTCCTAGTCTTAGAGACTAGGTGCCATCACGATCCTAAAGGTGGAATTTTGGGGGTCGTGACATGTTGTTATCAGAGCTCTAGGTTTATAGGTGCTAAGAGTCAGAAGCAAGCTTAGTATAGTCTTGAGAATCGATACAAAGACGTCTGTATTTATCTTCAAGAGGCTATAAAACTATTAGGAAATTCCATTTCTTTCATTCTTTATCGTGCGGATTTGTTGATTTCGGAATATGATCTTTTGTCTTTCTATTATCTCACAGATGGTGAGGACACGCAATATCGAATTAGTTGAGCAGACACTCATACCCTCTACTAGAGCCACGAGAGGCCGAGAAGGGCAGGTGGCACAACTAGAGCACCTGCCAGAGCAACAACTGAGGATCCACGAGTAACTTTGGTTGGAGGACAGGCACCTGAGGCGCCTGTTTCTACCCCTGGACTCCAAGAGATCTTGGCGCATTACCTGAGCATGTTCTGTACTTTACCGAGGATGCATACGGTTTTCTAGACCAATTCCATCGTATACTCCGCACCATGGGCATTGTAGAGGTGAGCAGAGTCACTTTTACTACATTTCAGCTAACGAGATTGGCATATAGTCAGTGGAAGGCTTATAAGGAAGGTAAGCCAGTTGATGCAGCACCACTAACTTGGGCTAAGTGTTCAGATCTATTTTTGAGGGAGTTTGTTCCCAAGACCCTCCGAGACACGTGGCACACATAGTTTGAGCAGTTGCATCAGCGAGTTTGTTAGCTTTGGATGTTCAGGCGTTGGCCAACAGGTTCATGAGATTGGATGTTTCGGAGCCTAGTCGGGTTCTTTCTTGCGTGGTTTCTCGGTCTTCTTTGTTTTAGCATATCAAAGATCAGTGTGATGATCCACACTTGTTTGTCCTTAAGGACACAGTGCAACAAGGTGATGCCAAGGAGGTTTCTCGCGGAGATGATGGGGTGTTGCAGATGCAAGACTAGATTTGTGTGCCAAATGTGGGCCGCGTGAGTTGATTCTTAAGGAGGCCCACAGTTTGCGGTATTCTATTCATCCAGGTGCCACGAAGATGTACCAGGATTTGAGGCAACACTACTGGTGGAGAAGAATGAAGAAATATAATGTGGAGTATGTAGCTCAGGTTTTGAACTGTCAGCAGGTGAAGTATGAGCATTAGAGGCATTGTGGGCAGGCTGACCTTGAGGAAATTTGATGTAGTGTGGGGTCATTATGGACAGGCTGATCAAGACTGAACATTTCATTCTAGTCATGACTACCTACTCTTCAGAGCAACTTGGTCAGATTTATATTCATGACATTATTCGTCTTCATGGTGTGCCGGTCTCTATTATCTCCGATCAAGGCACGTAGTTCATATCACATTTCTAGAGAGATGTGCAGCATGGTTAGGCACATAGGTCCAGATGAGCACGTCATTTCATCCCCAGACGGATGGACAGTCTGAGCGCATTATTCAGATTTTGGAAGACATGCTACATGCATGTGCTATTGATTTTAGGAGTTCATGGGATCAAGTCCTACCTCTTGCAGGGTTCTCCTAAAACAACAGCTACCAGGAGGTGTTGTCGTTCTCCAGTTGGTTGGTTCGAGCCTGGGGAGTCTAGGTTGTTGAGCACTGATTTGGTTAGAGATGTATTGGAGAAAGTCAAGTTGATTCAGGATCGGCTACGTACAACACAGTCCAGGAAGAAGAGTTATGCTAATCTAAGGTCTCGTGATGCTGCATTCATGGTGGGAGAGAGGGTTGTGCTCAGAGATTCACCCATGAAGGGTGTGATGAGGTTCATAAAGAAGGGTAAGTTTAGCCATCGGTATATTGGTCCTTTTGAGATCATTGAGAGAGTTGGCGAGATGGTCTATAGACTTGCATTGCCACCAAGCTTATCGGGAGTTCACCGAGTATTCCATGTTTCCATGCTCCGGATGTATTATGGTGATCTGTCACATGTATTAGATTTCAGCTTAGTCCAATTGGACAAGGATTTGGCTTATATTGAGGAATCGATGGCTATTTTGGACAGGCCGGTCTGGAAGTTGAGGTCAAAGAATATTGCTTTAGTGAATGTACAACGGAGAGGTAAACTGGTCGAGGAAGAGACCTGGGAGACCGAGCACGACATGCCGAGTCATTACCCTTACCTTTTTGGCACTATAGATATGTCTCTATGCACGTTCGAGGACGAACACTTATTTTAAGAGGAGGAGAATGTAACGACTTGAACGGTCATTTATTTGAGAACCATTTCCCTTTTTGAGGCTTCCTGTATGTATAATTGTTGTTTTATGACTTGCGGGGATGATTGGTTTCATTACGAAGAGGTTTTGGAATGATTTGGATCTTTCTTGGTTTAGAAGCTTAAGTTGGAAATGTTGATCGAGGTTTGACCTTTTTGAAAACTACCCCGGAATGGTGCTTTGATTGCTTCAATAGGTTTGTGTAGTAATTTTGGACTTAGGCTTATGCCCAGAAGTAAATTGGGAGGTTTCTAGGTTGATTTGGCTTGTTTTGCCGAAAGTTGGCAATTTGAAGGTTTAGAAATTTCTTAAGTTTGACTGTCGGTTGACTCTAAGTCTATTGGGTTCTGATTTTCGTTTCGGGACTTGGAATAGGTCAGTTTTGTTATTTGAAACTACTATGCAAAATTTGGTGTCATTCCGAGTTGGGTTTGATAGAAATCGGACTCTTGGTTGAGATTCTAGCAATTCTTGAGTTCATTTTGAAATTTCATGTGTTTTGATGTTCAATTAGTGGTTCCAGATGTTATTTTGGTGTTATGATCACAGAAGAGAGTTCATATGATCTTTTTATACTTGTGTGGATGTTTGGTGTGGAACCCCAAAGTCTCGGGTGAGTTTCAAACTTGTTTCAGATTGGTTTGAACTTGTTCTAGGTTGCTGGTGAGCGGGTGCTGTAGCTATCACAATTGCGAATGTTGCAAAGGAATTCTAAGGTATCGCAATTGAAACACCTTGTCCACAATTGTGAAGGTTGGCCTTTGGCTAGGTAGCTGGCATTTGAGACCAACCGACTGCATTTGCGAAAGGGACTAACATTGCAAATGCGGAATCAGAGTCACATTTGCGACTTTCCTTGGGCTTGTCAGGTGCCGCATTTGTATGGAATATCCGCATTTGCGAGGGTTCTCAATTACGAACCCTAAGTCATTTTTGCGACTTCTGCACCTAAATAAAAGAGCTTAAATATGGGACTTGGCTTCATTTATCACATTTTAGAACCCTAGTGGAGGCGATTTTGAGGAGGGATTTTCACATACAACTATTGGGTAAGTGATTTTGAACCAATTTCAGTTATATTACATGATTATTTGTGAGATTTAACCTCTAATCCATGGAATTTGGGGGATTTTGTATACGTTTTAAAAAATGAAAATTTAAGATTTGAGAATTGAATTGGACTCGGATATAAAAACAAAACACATATATGGACTCGTGAGGTTATGGGGAATCAAGATCTACTCTTGGACTTGGGTTTTGACATGGCGAGTCTGGGGTTGACTTTTGTTATTGGAAATTATGTAAAGATCTTAACTTTATTAATCGAAATTAGTTTCTCTTGAATTGTTTGATAATGTTAATTCATTTTTTGTTAGATTTGAGCCGTGCGGAGGCGAACTTTGAAGAAAAAGCCATTTTTAGTGTTGATTTGTCAAGTTAAGGTAAATATCTTGCTTAAATTTGTGGGGGGGGGGGGGGATACCCCATAGGATTGGGTTTAATTGCACTGTTTTAATTATATGGAAGACGTGTACTTGAGGTGACTAGTGTGTACACGGGCTAATATGTAGAAATTGACTGGTTTAGACTCTTGGGTTACTTATATGCATTTAATTGAGGTTGTCATTACATGTTATATATTTCATTGTCGAGTTTATTCTTGTACGTATTTAATTGAATTTGTCGTTATATGTTATGTCTTTCATTGTCGATTTTATTCTTATATGCATTCGATTGAAGTTGTTATTACTTGGAATAACTTTCATTTTTATTCTTCCATTTCATTGTATTGTTGTTGAGACTCTTGTACACATTGTTGTTGAGCAGTGGGCTATGCATTGTTGTGACATTACAATGGTTGTTTTTGCAATGTGTTTGCATATGGGCATGTGTGGTGGGAGTTGATTATTGTGTTGCAATGAGATGCATATGTGGCGGCATAAGGGTGGTGATATTGATGCGGCGAGATAAGGGAAATTTATGCGCATGTTGCTAGTAAGTACAACTACTTCATTTGATGCACAGGTGGCAACATAAGGGGGCTAACGCGTGTGAAGCTATTTCGGGAAAATATTTGTAAAATAAATGCATGGCTTACGCGGCGATATAAGCAAGATTTGTGATTTTGACTTGTGAAATGTGATAATGAGGTGTGGTACCTCGGCTGATTCATGTTGTACATTGTATGAATATTGTTCCGTTTGGGCTTTATTATGTCCCCTATTAGTTTAAATTAATAGCTTAGTCGTTTATTTATGTTAGACTCTCAAGATGTGCTAGGCTTACCTAGTCTTAGAGACTAGACGCCATCATGCTCTTAAAGGTGGGATTTTGGGGTCATGACATAGACGCTCATGTACTTATGACACCAGATCTTAGGGTGGTTTATGTTATGTTATTGACTAGTATCAGTCTTTTATCGATTTTCCTTATTTTGTATTATCTTTTGTGTTGGATTGCCTGGCATATGGTGTTAGGCGCCATCGCGGCCCCGCGATTGGGATTTGGGGTCGTGACAAGTTAGTACCAAATACCTAGGTTGCCTATGTATCACGAGTCATGAGTGAGCTTAATAGAGTCTTGAGGATCAGTACAGAGACGTCTGTACTTATTTCTAGAGGTTATAAGGCTTTAGGAAAATCTTACTCCTTTCTTACTTTGTTTTGCGGCTTTATACTATAGGTGAAGTTTGAATTATTCTATTCGTGTTCTCTCACAGATGGTGGGTGAGGACACGCACAACATCAAAAGCTGGTTAGGAGGCGGAGCCTTAGGTTGCTGCCACAACCAGGGTTAGAGGCCGGTTCCGAGGCAGACCTAGAGGAAAAACCCATCCTAGAGCCCGAGCAACAACACCTTAGCCTCACATCGATCAAGAGGATGAGATTCCTGTTCTGACTGTGCTAGATGGACCAACTCAGGTCCTAGAGGGGTTCATTACCACCCTAGTACTTCAGGATGCCCTAGTCTGTTTGGTGGGCCTTATGAAGAGTGTGGCCCAATCCAGTGTGATCCTTACGACACCAGTCGTTTCTCAGGCCGGAGGAGGAGCCCATATTCCTGCTACTCACACACCAGAGCAGATCGCTCATGAAAATCATACTTTGGTAGTTCCAGTTGTTGGTGCAGTGCAACCTGTCATTGCTACACAGCCTAGAGAGGGACCCTCTATGTTGTCCAAGGGGTTGAAGAGGTTGGGCAAGTTCACCAAATTGTTTCCTATTCATTTTTGTGGATCTACTTCTGAGGAACCCTGGAATTTCTTTGACCGGTCCCATGAAGTATTGTGCAACATGGATATCTTGGAATCCAATAGAGTTGACTTCGCATTGTTTTAGATGCATGGCTCTGCCAAGAGGTGATGGCAGGATTATGTTCGAGGCAGATCAACAGGTTCACCTCCACTCACATGGGATCAACTCTCACAACTATTCTTGGAGAATTTCATCCTTTTTACTCTGAGAGAGGACTGCAGCAACAAGTTTGAGCGCCTCCAGTAGGGTAGCATGACTGTTACCCTATAAAGATACCAAATTCATGGATTTATCTCGCAATGTCGTTGTCTTGATCCTTATTGAGAGACAAAGAGAGAGGGTGAGGAGATTTATAGATGGTCTTGCTTATGGTATTAGGCTATAGATGGACAGGGAGATTGAGGATGATATTTCTTTTACCCGGGTTTTGCTAGATAGATTGAGAGGATTCGTTGTCAGGATAGAGAGGCGGCATCTTAGAAGAGGCCTCGTCATTTTGGTGGTTTCACTAGAGGCTCATCTAGAGGTAGGGGTTCATTTGGCAGAGGCCATCCAAACAGGCCGATTCAGTCAGCACTTCAATCATCATAGAGTGCTTCGGGTTGTCATGGTTCTTATGGGTCTCATCCTGAGAAGCTAGCATACAACATCTTCAGCTCCGGTCAGTGTGCCTCCAATTCAGATTTATCAGGATGGTTATTCAGGTCGATAGGGTTAGTTTTAGGGTCAACAGTCACATCAGTCGAGAACTTGTTATACTTGTGGAGATCCTAGGCACGTGGCAAGGTTTTTCCCCAGGTCATAGAGTAGAATGCCACATCAGGGTACTCATTCCATGGTAATATCATCAGTTGCTCCACCACCCGCTCAGCCAGCTAGAGACGGGGGTGCCCGAGGTGGTGGTCAGGCTGTTAGAGGTGGATGTCAGCCTGCTAAAGGTCGCTCGAGAGGTGGAGGTCAGATTGGTGGGGCTCTGCCCCATTGTTATGCATTCCTAGCTAGACTTGAGGCAGAGTCATTTGATGCGGTCATCACATGTAAGGGTTCTTGGTCTGCCATAGAGCTGCATCATCTGATGCCTACATATTGTTCTTTGTGGGATTTGACCCCGACTCATAGTTGGGTAAACTATATTGCATGCAATCATGTCCATTTACTTTTTAGTAGTGGATTTGGATGTCATCAAAGGTGGCGATGTTGCCGGGGTAAATAGAACCTACACTCCTTGGTATGCCGACATCGCTAACTTCTTGGTTAGTGACACTATCCCCGGCGACGACGCCAATTTTTATGACGTCCAAATCCGCTACTAAAAAGTAAACGGACACGGTCGCATGCAATATAATTTACCCTACAATGAGTCGAGATCGAATCCCACAGAGAACAATATGTAGGCGATTAGGCATGTAAGAGAATTATCACTCATTATGCTAAGCCAAATACTTGGAATGGTTTTGAGAAAATATTCATAACTAATTGAGAAAATGTAAACTAACCTGGAAAGAAAATAAAATGATCGGTGGCTACAAGTATGGATGCACAGGGAATTACACTCAAGTAACGATCCAATGTATTTCACGATTTTAAAAATATGAGCGAGTGTATATTAATTAGCCTCGGTAATAATTCTATATTAGCTTCTTCCGAAGACTAACAAGATTTCTTAATTGAATTATCCCTAAAACAATTAAGAGATTAAGCACACCCGAATATGGCTACAAGTAGTTCAATCCTATCCCTAGGTAGAATCTATAAACCTTAAGTTCTTGTTGATTAATCTTTATCACCCTTATATTATCTTTTTCAAAATTAATTCGAAGTTAATGGGCGAGTCATAGGGTTAGAAAATCCTTTTGGAAACATTAAAGAACAAGAATAATTAAAGAAATAATAACTCTCTTCATAATAAATAAAAATATTTCAATACATAAGCACAACAAGATATTTAATCCACACTTTAAATATGAATATTTCCATAAATAAGATTTAAGTGTTGTAAAAAATACTACGCACTTATATATACAATACAAAGCAAGGAAATGAAGAAATGAACATGAATGGGTAAGAAATTCTCAACTTAAATCTTCAAATCTTGAAGACCAAGTGTGTGTGCAAGAACCTAGCTTCCACACTTGTCTTCTCTAGTCCTGAGATAGAAAAATAAACCAAAGATCTTTTACAAATGAGCTAGGTTGTGTATTAAATGGAAAATGTGAAATTCCAAAAACTGCCCAGATTTGTGAAATGCAGAGCAAATGCTACGAACGCGAAGAAGAAGTTTGTCAGCTGCCATCTCCTCAGGTCGATGATTGGGTGTTGAAATGATCTTAGGCTCTCTTTGTGATTGCTAATCAATTTTTAACCAAATTGACCTCCCTGGTACATCTATTATCCTAGTTACCCCTTGTTGAGCCTTCAACCTTTTATTTGGCTACTACATTACAAACCTTTGCCCCTTTGTGAAATAATTCCCTTTTTTGAACCCCTCCTTCCTTGAATGATTAAGAATGAGGCTAAAATCCTAAGTTGGGGTGATGGTGTTAATTGGAAATTGGTAAGGTTGTACATTGTGTGTAGAAGAAAATACCTCAAAGTTGTGTATATGAAGATATTCAAGCTCCAAAAGAAACATAAAAAGAAGAACATTTGTATAAAAAAAAGATGGTATGGAGTCTTGTGAAAACCGAAGAAATACGTTGAGGTGGTTCTATTTCGGTAATTAGAGGTTAATAAGTGCTATGTGGTAAAGAATCAAAGTTTATGTAGAGTTCAAGGAGGGTACAACTACCACATTTCCAAATATTCATCCAACCCGTCCCGAAGCCTGTACTACAACCCGTGAAAAGTCCTTTGTGATCTACAACCGATTATTCCTGAGATAGTAATGAGTTAAAATAAGGGCAAGTATATGGATTGATACTTGTAACATTTAGCTTCTTTTCTGAGTGCAAGAGTGTTTGATTGTATCCCATGTACATATTTGTTGAGTTCGGGATTTTCTTATATTGCAACTTTATTTCAGCTTGAAGGTTATACCTTCGACTTCCAACCATTCACTCGTATGTGATCTTGCATGCTCGTAATCAAATGTGCACTAACGGCTTGTGATGTTGCGAATGGACTAAAAAAAGGTTATAGATGCTTGATTATCATCTTGATGTGTTTTCTAGACTTAGATGTAGATGTGTCGGCAGCTCTTTCAGTCATTCATATGTGGTATGAAGTGGATTCTTGTACCTGGTTGATGAGCACGAACTCGGGAGGATTAATTGGTTTCCTGGTGGTTAGGACCATGATAGGGTCATGGGAATATGTCTATTTGAGGCTAGGAGGTGGGTTATCTCTTGCGAGAAGGTTTGAGATTATGTGATTCTTACAAAGTTTCTACGAAGATTTTTCCTTCGAACCTGTGGGATTTATGTGTTACAATTAGAGTTCAAACCACTTGCGTAAGTTCGCTCAACTATAACGAGGATGAGTATGCATTGCTAAAGTCTTTGGAGTGTTCTATGACTAGTGTTATATATGTTTATGGAGTATTCCGTTGATTAACAATGTGAGATTGGGGCGGCTATGAAGGAAGGGTACTATGGGTTTCAAATGTTTTGTGGCTTCGAGCCAAGTAGGGGATTCTGTTATCAACAATCGGACCGCATGGTCATGTGTTATTTCAGTTTCTAGACTAAGGGACCTTATGGATTTGCTATGACTTCAAAGGGATGACTTCGAGGATAATTTGAAAAAGGATCGGTTGGATACATGATGTACTATACCTTATGAGTATATAGAGATCTTGAGATGATTCAGGTTTGATACTCGTCGTGGATGAAGTGTGCAAGGAAACAGAATCGCTTGACTACCTCTTTTGGATATTTATGTGCTTGTGGAGTGTGGGTTGTTCCGCATTGGATGGGAATTGGGGATTAGAGCAAGGTTAATGACTTTCGAGAAGGTTGCAATGGGCGTAGAACTCATAGGTTGTATTTTAGGATTTTTGGATTTATGTATGGCTAGGACTTGAGGTCTATATTGGATGGTGTCTAGACTTGCGGCACTTCTATATTATTATTTCTACATGGTTGTATTAGAGAGATTCAACAAACGGTTTTGGGTTAGAAGAAGGTCCTTTAAAGCGAGAATTTTGAATTAAGTTATTTGGGGTTTGGCAGTCTACATGACTTTGTTAAGTTGTAAGAAAATTTGTTCTGATAATTTGATTTATGTTCAAATAGATTCCAAAGAGTTTGCGATAGTTTGGTCACGACTTGCGATTGATGTGCTCTACATGCATGGGGAGTTTGTTACATGTCGTGATTTTGCTTTATGGGATTAAGTTAGTGGACAGTTTTCAATTGGTGGGATGCTATCCTACTTGTGTTTTAATATGATATCATAATAGAGGTGGTGCGCTGTGTGGGATCGAGATTTCATGGGCAAGGTTGCGGTTCGGTTTTGAAAGGAATGTCATGAGTTTTAGATGGAAAGGGAGATTTCACATGTTTAGAGGATTTTAGTACTACATTTTATCGCCTGAGAAGGGTGAGCGTGTTAGGACACGCAATATGTTTTTGACTTGTAGATGATTCACTAGTATTGTGGTGATTGCCTAGATGTTTACTATTGATGTTCATGTTTTTGCTATGTGGCACATAATATTTATGTGCGTATTCTCTACTAGATGATTGTGTATGAGTGATTTGTCAGTTATTGAGTAGTGGACTTGGGATCGAATTTGGAGATTCCTGTATTCATGACATTTAGAGACTAGATGTTCTCAGAGGCAGACTATTCCTTAGATTATCTTTTATAATCAGTTCCTATGGCTTTTATTGATAGTGTTAAGTTATTTTGGCTTGATTCGAGTTGTCTGGTGATTGATACGCGTTGGAATGGCTTGTTAGAGGAGTGATTTGGCTTACTTGAGGTATGTATCTTATCAAAACCTTATTGAGACACTTGTTGCCTGAATAATTTGTGATAGCTTGTCACGACCCAAAATCCTAATAGGCCGTGATGGCGCCTATCGTGGAACTAGGCTAGCCAACCATCACTTTACTACGCATTGGTTCTTTTATAATATCACAATTTAATAATAAGCATGCAACCATAGCATCAAATAATATAATTAAGTCTTAGCGTTCCCATATTAGCCTAAACAAACCTCCCAAGAACTGGAGTCAATAGTCATGAGCATCTAAGAATAAATAAATCTAACTCTGCTAAAACTATAATATATGTCTCTTATTCAAATACTAAAACTGAATAAGGAAGGGAAATGGAGAAGCTGTGGACGCTGGACAGCTACCTCGAAGTCCCGT
The DNA here is from genome assembly GCA_005239495.1 of Nicotiana undulata. NCBI lineage: Eukaryota > Viridiplantae > Streptophyta > Magnoliopsida > Solanales > Solanaceae > Nicotiana > Nicotiana undulata. Next base: position 35,116 of record ML276180.1, read on the forward strand.
GATTTGCTGCTAACGAACAAGGCAACTACTGCTCACAACCGGTACCTGAATCTGTGCACAGAGGCACAGGGAGTCTTTATGAGTACGCCAACTCAGTAGTAATGAAAACAAATCACAGTCTAAGAAATAGAAAGCACACAGTACAGATACACCAATTCACAAAACCAGTAAAACACCAAGTCACCAAGTAGTATTCATCAAATATATGAGTTCAAAAATAAGTTTCCAGAAATCCTTTGAACAAAGTGTAATATCAGAATATCTCAGTAAAATTCTCAGTAAAAGCCAGTTTGAAAACGAAGTAAATCACATTTTGAAAACTCAGTAAAACATTCATAAAACTGCCCCTTGAGCCATAGTCATTTCTTGTAACAATATCTTTCAGTATTAGCCCATCAGGCAACCTCACAATCACTCTGCCCATCAGGCAACCTCACAATCACTCTGCCCATCACTCAGCATAAGCCGCGCGGGCATCACTCATTAGGTACCTGCGCTCACTGGGTGTGTGTACAGACTCCGGAGGGGCTCCTAGAGCCCAAGCGCTATAATAAGCCACATCATGGCATAAATCACACATAATATAGGCCCGCAGCCTCACTCATATCATATCATCCTTACAATATAGGCCAGCAGCCTCACTCAGATCATAACATCCTCACAATATAGGCCAGCATCCTCACTCATATCATAACATCCTATCAATATAGGCCAGTAGCCTCACTCATTCAGACACTCTCAATTTGCCGTTCAGGCCATAATATACCGGGTTCTCGACCCAAAAATAGTGTTTCATTTTCAAGAAGTAGTATCAAAATACTCTGAGTGTCAAAACAATTTCACAGAAAAGACTGAGTGAAAAATCATAACATTTCAGTGAGGAAAATAGTAAAAACATCCCCCAGGGGGTAAACAGATAGGCACTAGGCCCCAAACATGGCTTACAACCCAAATCATATCAAGTATATATAGTACTATTGGAAATAAGCTTTAAAAGCCATTTCGCAACTCAATAGTCGCCTAAGTAAGGAATATATCTCCATAGTTTCAACCTTTGCATTTCAAAACCCATGAAAGGGTGCATAGTCTGGGGTTTCATACCCTCAGGACAGGATTTAAAGACATTACTTACCTCAAAACTAGCCCGAAAATATTCCGCAATGCGCTTGCCTCTCGAATCAACCTTCAAAGGCTCCAAATGTACCAAGTTTTTATCATCAATATGTGCTTAAGGAACAAATTCCAATCCAAAGATATCAAATTTAACCCAAAATCCGAAACCGGTCAAAACCTGACCCCCGGGTACGCGTCCCTAAACTCATAAATTTTTATACAAAAGTGTTCTTCGTCTTCTCACGAGTTCGTACATATAAAGAACACCAAAATCGGAGTTCATTTGACCCCTAAAATCGACCCTTAAAGGTCTCATAATCTCAAGCCCTAAAACCCAATTTTTCTACTGATTTTCCATGAATTTACACTGGTTTTATATTCTATAATCATCCATAATCGAGTTTTAATGATCAAAACACTTACCTCTATTAAGAACAAGGATTCCCCTCTTCAAAATCGCCCGCAAAGCTCTTTGTCCGTACAAAAATGGTGTAAAAAGGGGTTTAAGTCGCGGAGGTTTAATTTATATATTTTGCCCAGGTATTTCCGCACCTGCGACTCACTTGACCGCACCTGCGAGACCGCACATGCGACCTCTCCGCACCTGCGGTCAAACTTCCGCAGGTACGGTTACACCAGCACCAGCCGCTGAAGCTGCATGTTTCAAGTCCCAAACTTCCCGTACCATCCGAAATCAATCCCGAGCCCCTCGGGACCCCAACCAACTTACCAACATAACCCATAACGTCATTCAAACTTAGTTTCACTCTCAAAATACCAAAACTAACATCAAAACACAAAACTTGCATCGGATTCAAGCCTAAGAACTTTGATATTTCTAAAATCCACCAATGATGCCGAAACTATCCAAATCAACTCCGATTGACCTGAAATTTTACGGACAAGTCCAGAATAACATTACGAACCTGTTCCAACTATCGGAATTCCATTCCGACCCCGATAGCCTATTTTCCATTGCCGACTGGAAATCACCAAAAACTAACTTCCGCCAATTCAAGCCTAATTCTACACCGGACATCACAAAATTATTCTGAACACACTCCTAAGTCCCAAATCATCTAACGAAGCTATCCGAGCCATACAATCGCATTCCGAGGTCATTTACCAATAAGTCAACTCTCAATTGACTTTTCCCACTTCAAGGCTAGTTTTTAGAGACTGAATGACTAAACTCTCACTACAACCATTATGATTTCAAGCCTACTAATTCTAACGCATCAATAACAGTTAAACCAAGCTATGACAAGGCAATAGCAGTAATTAAAATGCAGGTTCTACGTAACGACAGACCGGGTCGTTACATTCTCCCCCTCTTAAACAAACGTTCGTCCTCGAACGAGCCTAGAATCATACCTGGAGTCTCAAACAAGTGCGGATATTTGCTCTGCATCTCCCGCTCAGTCTCCCAAGTAGCCTCCTCTACTGGATGACCTCTTCACTGCACCTTCATTGATGCTATCTCCTTAGATCTCGGCTTTTTGACCTCACAAGCCAAAATTGCTACCTGATCCACCTCATATGACATATCCCCCTCGAGCTGAACTGTGCTGAAGTCAAACACATGAGACGGGTCACCAACATATTTTCTGAGCATCGACATATGAAACATCGGATGAACACTCGACAAGTTGGGTGGCAAAGCAAGTCTATAAGCCACCTCTCCAACCTTCCAAAGCACCTTAAAATAACCAATGAACCGAGGACTCAGCTTTCCTCTCTTTCCTTACCTTATAACACCTTTCATGGATGATACTTTTAGCAGTACCTTCTCACCTTCCATAAATGACACATCCCAAACCTTCCGGTCCGCATAACTCTTCTGTCTAGACTGCGCCGTGCGAAGTCGCTCCTGAATCAACTTCACCTTCTCCAACGCATCCTGAATTGAATCTGTGCCCAATAACTTAGCCTCACCAGACACGAACGAACCAACCGGAGATCTACACCTCCTGCCTTACAAAGCCTCATACGGGGCCATCTGAATACTAACTGATAGTTGTTATTATATGCAAACTCCGCTAATGGCAGAAACTGATCTCATGAACCACCAAAATCAATTACACAAGCCCCTAACATATCCTCCATTATCTGAATAGTCGTTTCCCATTGCCCGTCGGTCTGAGGATGAAATGCAGTGCTCAACTCTACATCAGTACCCATACCTTTCTGTACGGCCCTCCAAAACTGAGATGTGAACTAAGTACCTCTGTCAGAAATAATAGAAATTGGAACTCCATGCAACCGGACAATCTCCTTAATGTAAATACCAGCTAACTGCTCTGAAGTATAAGTAGTACTGACAGGAATGAAATGCGCGGACTTGGTCAATCTATCCACAATGACCCAAATAGCATCAAAACCCTTCGAAGTCCGTGGAAGCCCAACTACAAAATCCATAGTAATTCGCTCCCATTTCCACTCTGGAATATCTAACCTCTGAAGCAAACCACCTGGTCTCTGGTGCTCATACTTGACCTGATGGCAGTTGAGACACCTTGCTACATACTCTACAATATCTCTCTTCATCCGCCTACACCAATACTGTTGTCTCAAATCCTGATACATCTTCGCGGCACCCGGATGAATAGAATACCGCGAACTGTGAGCCTCTGCTAATATCAACTCTCGAATACCATCTACGTTGGGAACGCAAATACGGCCCTGAATCCTCATAACTTCGTCATCACCAATAGTCACATCTCTAGCCTCACCCTGACGAACTCTATCCTAAAGAACTAATAAGTGTCGGTCATCATACTGCCGTGCCTTAATCTGATCAAATAAAGAAGACCGGGAGGCCATGCTAGCTACCACCCATGGAGGGTCTGACAAATCCAATCTCACCAATTGACCCGCTAAAGCCTGAACATCAAGGGCTAAAGGTCGCTCTGCTGCTGAAAGATAAGCCAGACTTCCCAAACTCTCGGCTCTGGGACTCAAGGCATCGGCCACCACATTGGCCTTCCCTGGATGATACAAAATAGTCAAGTCATAGTCCTTGAGAAGCTCCAACCATCTCCTCTGCCGCAAATTCAAGTCCTTCTGCCTCAGCAGATACTGCAAACTATGATGATCGGTGAAAATCTCATATTGTACCCCATACAAATAATGCCGCCAAATCTTCAAGGCATGGACAATGGCAGCTAACTCAAGATCGTGCACTGGATAATTCTTCTCGTGCACCTTCAACTGTCTCGACCCGTAGGCAATCAACACCACTCCTAAGCCAACTCTAGAAGCATCACAATAAACCGTATAAAAACCCGAACCAATAGGCACACTAATATCGAAGTTGTGGTCAATGCTGACTTGAGCTTCTGAAAGATCTCCTCACATTCATCGGACCATCTGAATAGAACACCCTTCTGTGTCAATTTGGTCAGAGGTGAAGCAATATAAGAAAATCCTTCTACAAAGCGACGGTAGTAACCCGCCAAACCGAGGAAACTTCGAATTTCTGTAGTTGAAGATGGTCTAGGCCAACTCTGCACCGCCTCATTCTTCTTCGGATCAACCTGAATACCCTCACTAGATACCACGTGCCCCAAGAAAACTACCGAACCAAGCAAAAACTCACACTTGAAGAATTTTGCATAAAGCTTCTCCTCTCTTAACCTCTGTAACACAATCCTCAAGTGATGAGCATGCTCTTCCTGGCTACGAGAATAAACCAGGATATCATCAATGAACAGAATAACGAAAGTGTCAAGGTATGGCTGAAATACGCAGTTCATCAATTGCATGAACGCTGCTGAGGCATTGGTCAGCCCAAATGACATAACAAGAAATTCATAATGACCATACCTGGTCCTGAAAGCCGTCTTCGGAATGTCAGAATCCCAAATTTTCAACTGATGATACCCCGACCTCAAGTCGATCTTGGAGAACACCTTAGCTCCCTGAAGCTGATCAAATAAGTCATCAATACGAGGCAAAGGATAACGGTTCTTCACTATAACCTTGTTTAACTGTCTATAGTCAATACACATGCGCATCGAACCATCCTTCTTTTTCACAAACAACATCGGCGCACCCCAAGGAGATACACTAGGCCGAATGAACCCCTTATCTAAGAGTTCCTGAAGCTGCTCTTTTAATTCTTTTAGCTCTGCTGGTGCCATACGGTAAGGTGGAATAGAGATAGGATGAGTATTTGGCACCAGGTCAATACCAAAATCAATATCCCTGTCAGGTGGTTCTTTTAGCTCTGCTGGTGCCATACGGTAAGGTGGAATAGAGATAGGATGAGTATTTGGCACCAGGTCAATACCAAAATCAATATCCCTGTCAGGTGGCATGCCTGGCAGGTTTGCAAGAAATACATCCGGAAAATCACGGACTACGGGAACAGAATCCACAGATGGAGTCTCACTACTAACATCCCTCACAAACGCAAGATAAGATTCACACCCTTTCTCAACCATACGCTGAGACTTTAAATGAGAAATCACTCTGCTAGGTACATACTCTATAGACCCCCTCCACTCAACTCTCGGAACTCCGGGCATAGCTAAGGTAACGGTCTTAGCGTGACAATCAAGAATCGCATGACATGGGGATAACCAATCCATGCCCAGAATCACATCAAAATCAACCATACTGAGTAACATCAAGTCCACCCAGGTCTCCAGACCCCCAATAGATATAAAATATGACCTATACACACGGTCCACAACGATAGTATCGCCCACCAGAGTCAAAACATGAACAGAAGTAATTAGAGACTCACGGGGCATATTCAGGAAATGAGAAAAATAGGATGAGACATAAGAGTACGTGGAACCAGGGTCAAATAAAGCCAAAGCATNCAGGAAATGAGAAAAATAGGATGAGACATAAGAGTGCGTGGAACCAGGGTCAAATAAAGCCAAGGCATCAGTGTGACAAACTGAAATAGTACTTGTAATCACTGCATCTGACGCCATAGCACCAGGCCTAGCCGGAAGTGCATAAATACATGGCTGGCCTCCACCTGCTCGACCTTCCCCTCTAGGGCGGCCTCTAGCTGCCTGATCACCACCCCTAGCGGCCTGGGTAGGTGGTGAAGTGACTGGGGCTGAAGCCGAGGGTTGAACCCTCTGCTGAGCTGAACTACTAGGACGATGGGGACACTTCCTCCACTCATGTCCGAACTCTCCACACTCATAACAACTACCTGGAGCTGGAGATGAAAACTGACGAAAACCCCTGCCACCATAATAACCACCAGACGAACCATGCATAAAAGAACCATGATAAGATGATGCTCGGGCGGAGCTCTGAGCTGGAAGGGCACTAAAAGATGAACGTCCCTTATGAAATTGCGAGGACCTTGCCCCGAAGATACACCACTATAAGCTAGGCGAACTGGCTGTGGAGGTCTAAATGAACGACCTCTGTTAGGCTGAAATTGCCTTCTCAGAGGAGCACCACTGAAATTTCCTGCTCCCCGAGGCCTCTTAACCTCTCTCTCCTCACGATCCTGCCTACGAGCCGACTCAATATCCCGAGCAATGTCAACAACCTGCTTAAATGTAGCTCCAGACACTCTCTTTGGTCATCAAGATCCGAAGCTGATAAGTAAGACCATCCACAAACCTCTTAATCCTTTCCCTGTCTGTAGGGACAATCTCATAATCATGTCTAGACAACTCAGAAAACCTCATCTCGTACTGAGTAACTGATAACTCTCCCTGACGTAACTGCTCAAACTGCCTGCGTTGCTCCTCTCTGTGGGACTGAGGAACATACTTCTCCAAAAAGATCGTGGAAAGCTGCTGCCAGGTGAGAGGTGCTGAACCAACCGGCCTATGCCTCTCGAATGACTCCCACCAAGTAAACACAGCACCCGCAAACTGAAATGTAACAAACGAGACCCCACTGGTCTCCAAAATACCCACAGTACGTAGTATCCTCTGACATTTATCCATAAAACCTTGGGCATCCTCGCCCTCTGTACCACTGAAAGTCGAAGTCTTAAGTCTGTTGAACCTCTCCAGTCTACGCTGCTCATCCTCGGACATAGCTGGAAACACAAAATCCTGGACTGGGACAACCGGTTGAGTTGGGTCTACCCCCGGTGTCTGAATACCCTGTACAACCTGCTCAGGTGTCCGGGCAGCTGGGGTCTGATTGCCTCCCCCGGCCTGAGCTGCAGTGGCAGTAGTGGACATGGAAACTGCCTGATCTAAACTGGAACACACCGTCAATATCTGAGTCAGGGTCTCCTAAAAACCCGAAATAACAATAGGCACTGCCGGTGCCTGAGCCTATCCCGCTAGAGCACCATCGGCGGAAACCTGATCCTGCACGATAGGGGGATCCTATGGTACTACCCCGGCTGCTACCTGGGCTGGTCCCCTACCTCTACCACGGCCTAGACCCCTTGTGGGTCTGGCTGGTGCCTGGTCACCCTGATCGGTATTGCGTGTCCTCACCATCTGTGAGAGAATGAAACAACGTAGGTTTAGATTTCAAGAATCAATAGATTGGCACGAAAGTGTTCAAGAAAATAGAGATGTTTCCTAAAAGTTCGGAAGCCTCTCGAAGATAAGTACAGACGTCTTTGTACTTATCCGCAAGACTCTACTTAACCTGCTCATGACCGTTGAGTCCTATGTAACCTAGGGCTATGATACCAACTTGTCACGACCCAAAAATCCTAACAGGCCGTGATGGAGCCTATCGTGGAACTAGGCTAGCCAACCATCACTTTACTACGCATTGGTTCTTTTATAATATCACAATTTAATAATAAGCATGCAACCATAGCATCAAATAATATAATTAAGTCTTAGCGTTCCCATATTAGCCTAAACAAACCTCCCAAGAACTGGAGTCAATAGTCATGAGCATCTTAAGAATAAATAAATCTAACTCTGCTAAAACTATAATATATGTCTCTGATTCAAATACTAAAACTGAATAAGGAAGGGAAATGGAGAAGTTGTGGACGCTGGACAGCTACCTCGAAGTCCCGTGAACTGCTGCTAACGAACAAGGCAGCTACTGCTCACAACCGGTACCTGAATCTGTGCACAGAGGCACATGGAGTCTTTATGAGTATGCCAACTCAGTAGTAATGAAAATAAATCACAGTCTAAGAAATAGAAAGCACACAGTACAGATACACCAATTCACAAAACCAGTAAAACACCAAGTCACCAGGTAGTATTCATCAAATATATGAGTTCAAAAATCAGTTTCCAGAAACCCTTTGAACCAAGTGTAATATCAGAATATCTCAGTAAAATTCTCAGTAAAAACCAGTTTGAAAACGAAGTAAATCACAGTTTGAAAACTCAGTAAAACATTCATAAAACTGCATCTGGGGCCATAATCTTTTCTTGTAACAATATCTTTCAGTAATAGCCCATCAGGCAATCTCAAAATCACTTTGCCCATCAGACAACCTCACAATCACTCTGCCCATCAGGCAACCTCACAATCAATCTGCCCATCAGGCAACCTCACAATCACTCTGCCCATCAGGCAACCTCACAATCAATCTGCCCATCAGGCAACCTCACAATCACTCTGCCCATCAGGCAACCTCACAATCAATCTGCCCATCAGGCAACCTCACAATCACTCTGCCCATCAGGCAACCTCCTAATCACTCAGCATAAGCCCCGCGGGCATCACTCATTAGGTACATGCGCTCATTGGGGTGTGTACAGACTCCGGAGGGGCTTCTACAGCCCAAGCGGTATAATAATCCACATCATGGCATAAATCACACACAATATAGGTCCACAGCCTTACTCATATCATATACTACTCACAATATAGGCCAACATCCTCACTCATATCATAACATCCTCACAATATAGGCCAGCAGCCTCACTCATATCATAACATCCTCACAATATAGGCCAGCAGCCTCACTCATATCATAACATCCTCACAATATAGGCTAGCAGCCTAACTCAGTCAGACGATCTCAATTTTCCCTTCAGGCCATAATATACCGGGTTCTCGACCCAAAAATAGTGTTTCATTTTCGAGAAGTAGTATCAAAATACTCTGAGTGTCAAAACAATTTCACAGAAAAGACTGAGTGAAAAATCATAACATATCAGTGAGGAAAATAGTAAAAACATCCCCCAAGGGGTAATAAAAACGGCACTAGGCCCCAAACATGGCTTACAGCCAAATCATATCAAGTATATATAGTACTATTGGAAATAAGCTTTAAAAGCCGTTTCTCAACTCAATACTCGCCTAAGTAAGGAATATATCTCCAAAGTTTCAACCTTTGAATTTCAAAACCCGTGAAAGGGTGCATAGTCCGGGGTTTCATACCCTCAGGACAGGATTTAAAGACATTACTTACCTCAAAACTAGCCCGAAACTATTCCGCAATGCGCTTGCCTCTCGAATCAACCTTCGAAGGCTCCAAATCTACCAAGTTTAGATTTATATCATCAATATGTGCTTAAGGAACAAATTACAATCGAAAGATATCAAATTTAACCCAAAATCCGAAACCGGTCAAAACCCGACCCCTGAACCCGCGTCCCGAAACTCAGAAATTTTTATACAAAAGTGTTCTTCGTCTTCTCACGAGTACATACATATAAAGAACACCAAAATCGGAGTTTGTTTGACCCCTCAAATTGACCCTTATAGGTCTCATAATCAGAAGCCCTAAAACCCAATTTTTCTACTGATTTTCCATGAATTTACACTGGTTTTATGTTCTATAATCATCCATAATCGAGTTTTAATGGTCAAAACACTTACCTATAAGAAGAACAAGGATTTCCCTCTTCAAAATCGCCCCCAAAGCTCTTTGTCCTTACAAAAATGGTGTAAAAAGGGGTTTAAGTCGCGGAGGTTTAATTTATATATTTTGCCCAAGTATTTCCGCACCTACGACTCACTTGACCGCACCTGCGAGACCGTACCTGCGGTTCTCAACCGCACCTCCGACCTATCCGCACCTGCGACCCACTGCCCGCACCTGCGGTCAAACTTCCGCAGGTGCGGTTACACCAGCACCAGCCTCTGAAGCTGCATGTTTCAAGTCCCAAACTTCCCGTTAACCATCCAAAATCATTCCCGAGCCCCTCGGGACCCCAACCAACTTACCAAAATAACCCATAACATCATTCAAACTTAGTTGCACTCTCAAAACACCAAAACTAATATCAAAACACCCAATTTGCATCAGATTCAAGCCTAAGAACTTAGATATTTCTAAAATCCACCAATGATGCCGAAATTATCCAAATCAACTCTGATTGACTTGAAATTTTGCAGACAAGTCCAAAATACAATTACGAACCTGTTCCAACTATTGAATATCCATTCCAACCCCGATAGCCTATTTTCCACTGCCGACAGGAAATCACCAAAAACTAACTTTCGCCAATTAAAGCCTAATTCTACACCGGACATCACAAAATTATTCTGAACACACTCCTAAGTCCCAAATCACCTAACGAAGCTATCCGAGCCATAAATTTTGCATTCCGAGGTCGTTTACCAATAAGTCAACTCTCAATTGACTTTTCTCACTTCAAGGCTAGTTTTTAAAGACTGAATGACTAAACTCTCACTACAACCATTATGATTTCAAGCCTACCAATTCTAACACATCAGTAACAGTTAAACCAAGCTATGACAAGGCAATAAAAGTATTTAAAATGCAGGTTCTATGTAACGACAGACCAGGTCGTTCAGTTCCTATGGCTTTTATTGATAGTATTAAGTTATTTTGGCTTAATTCGAGTCGTTTGGTGATTAATACGCGTTGGAATGGCTTGTTAGAGGAGTGATTTGGCTTACCTGAGGTATGTATCTTATCTAAACTTGATTGAGACACTTGTTGCCCGAATTATTGGTGATAGCTACGTGCTATAAGTGGCGCATATGTGTGGGGTTGAGCCCATATGCTTGCATCGGGGGTACTATTTACATGTTCGGGGTGGTGCTTAAGCTATGACATGTCTTGCATTGATTGCTCAGATCTAAGTTGAGATGTTTATCCTATTTCTACCCCTCTGTGAGATATTTGTACCACATTTGAGATTTTGTTGATGTTAATTCCCGGTTGAACTTGATAAACTGCTACTTCATGATGAAATTGTTTGCTTTAGCTGTGATAGCACACATTGCACATGCCTACCCAATAGCATGTGAGTTATACCAGTCCAGGAGTGTGAAACTTGATAATTATTGATCATGCACATTTATTCTCCTATAACTCTTTTTTGTGAGTTTTGGTATGGATTGGCAACATGCGACCACACCAGGCAGATTGTGATTGTTGGCACATGAGTTGTCTGTGCAATTGATGTTATTAGCACGTGAGTTGTCTGTGCAACACGTGAGTTATCCATGCAGCGTGTGGATATGGATCCATCCCCTAGGGTCACCCTCTCATGTTTCTCTCTTGATGGTGTACACACAGTTATTGATTAGTGGTTTGGTACGAATATGGAAAGGTTGAGGAAAGTCTGGCCAGTGTTATTTGGAATTGCATTTCATCCTTACTTGAAATTTCCATGGTTTATTATCTGATTTATCTGCATACCATCTTATATGTTGTATTGGTGACTGAACGGAGATTTTGAGTAATTGTACACACAGATAGTACTTTCAGTACCATAAACATGATCACATTACTTTTCTGTACTTGTTGGATTTATGAAACTATACACGTTATAGCAGGTATCATTTATTGTTTTTTCTTCTTTTACCTCGCCGAGGTTAGTTACAATACTTATTGGGTACATTGGGTCGGTTCTACTTATAGTATACTATGCACTTAATTGTGCAAATCCAGGTATGGGGACTTGTTATTAGCAGTAGATTTGCTTGTTGGACTAAGCTTCGAGAGGCGAAGTAGAGTTGCATTATTGGCCACAGTTTTGACTTGTCTTTTCTTATTTAATGTTATTTCAGTTCCGATGGTATGGCTATTTAGTTTTTAGACTTGTATTCCCATATAGATCTCATAACTTCGTATTTTGCCAGTTTTCAGGGGATTTGCCTTGTATTAGCAGTATTTCGCTATTTCGAGGTTTCAGACATATGCTATTTTCTATGAATTTCGTTGTTGTGGTTCTTTATTGTTATGTTTCGACTTGTCTAGCCGGTGTGATAGGCACCATCACGAAGGGTTTGGATTTTGGGTCATGACAAATTAGTGTCAGATCCCTAGGTTCATAGGTATTACGAGTCGTGAGCAAGTTTAGTTGAGTCTTGCGGATCGGTACAGAGATGTCTGTCTTATCTTCGAGAGGCTACCTAACTGTTAGGAAATTTCACTTTCTTGTATTCTTGTCATGCGAATTTGATATTTTTGAAATTTGAACTCATTTATATTCTCTCGCAGATGGTGAGACACGTGATACCTGATTAGGCGGGCATCACCAATATCACTGGATAGGACCGCGAGAGGTCGGGTCCATGGTAGAGGCCGAGGTGTTGCTCGTACTACAGCTAGAGAAGCACTTGTGGAGCCACTAGTTGCTCTAGCTCCGGAGTAGATACCAGATGTGCTTGAGCCAGTATGACCCAATCAGGCACCAGCAGTGCCCATTGTGATTCCTGGCCTTTAGGAGGCCTTAGCCCATATTCGATTGTGTGCACGAGCCTGCCTCAGACAGTCTCATTTATAGCTGCACCAGCTACTTCACAGTCGGGGGAGGTTCCTAGACTTCTACTGCCCATATTCTAGAGCATCTAGATCGGGGTCACCAGACACCGGGTGTATTTCCAATTCAACCGGTTGTTGCCACTCAGGACGAGGTCCCTCTAACAAGCCAAATCAATACTCTAGAAATGCCTTCATGCGCGGACTTCTGAACGACTCAAATATAGACAAACCATCAAATAATTCCATAGGAATCAAACCCAAACAATAAATGTCGAATCTTTAATCAAATGCTCAAAGTTAACTAAAAAGTCAATCTACGCCAACAAACAAGAACCCGACAAAACTCACAAATCATGAATATACATTCGTATACGTGTCTAAATGTATAATTGGTTTTGAAATCAAACCTCAATTTCATGTTCAAAACCACAAAATTCATTCTCTTAAGTTCAACTAAAAACCCCTAATTTTCTTCTCTTAGATTCTTCAATCAAATGCTAAAATCAAGGATGGAATCATGAATAATAACCAAATCGGAGTCATGAACACTTACCCTTATCCAAGTCATGAAAATCCCCTAAAACATTACCCAAATCCAAACTCCAAGTCTCAAAATGTGATAAATGACTCAAACCTTCATAATAGAGTACATGAAATATCTGCCCAATGATACCTATCATGATCACGAAATAGTCTTTGCGATTGCAAAGAGAAAATTAACACTGCCCAGAAAATGAACTACGCAATTATGTATGGGTCCTGCAATCACAAAAGCCGACAAGCCACAGAAGCATGGATACGAGCACCAATCGTGAATGCGGAAGCGACGAGCCGACCTGCCTCCTGCAATACTCCGCGATCACGAAGCAACGAACCGAACGTGATATCTATCTCCACCATCTTACATGAACACGAGAAGTCACCGCGAATGCAATGCACAAATCATCAGCTGCCAACGACCTTCTACGCGATCGCGAAGCTTCACCCGTAATCGCAATACAGATCATATGCAAAAGAAACTAGCAACATAAAAACTAACTGAAACCACCTCGAATCACACTCGGGGCCGCTAGGACCCTATCCAAATATAACGAAAAATTTGAATACATCATCAAAACTCTTTCGAAAACTTAAAACAACATAAAAACATCAAAACCAAGCATCAAAGACCAAGATCATTTTCTTAACTTTCAAACCTTCAAACTTCTCCGAACGTGTCCAAATCCTACCCAAATCAACTCAATATGAAATCAAGCTTCGCACACAAGTTTAAAATGAATATACAAACATATTCCAACTTTTGAAACAACAATTCGAACTCGATACTAAAAAAGTCAACTTATTGTCACGACCCAAATTTCCCTCCGTTGGGTATCGTGATAGCACCTAGTCTTAGGGACTAGGTAAGCCTAACAGTTACTGGATAACAACAATAATAAAAGGAAAACCAACAGTCTCAATATAAAAATCTTGACATAATTTACATTATTTTTCCCAAAACCCGGTAATACAAGTCATAAGCTCTACGAATCTCCTACGACTTCTAAATACAACTGTTTTGGAAATAAATACGACAGTGTATGAATAATAATACAAGGAAGGTGACTCCGAAGCCTGCGAACGCAACAACAGGTTACCTTGAGTCTCCTCAGCTATCACCCGCGCAGTTACAAACAATCAATACCTAGATCTGTGCAACAAAAATGCACAGAAGAGTAGCATGAGCACACCACAGCAGTGCCCAGTAAGTATCAAGACTAACATCGGTGGAGTAGTGACGAAGACTAGTCAAGACACCACTGGTCTACAAAAATAACTAACATGAATATAGAAGAAAACTGAACAACACATATATTTAAGAACATCACGGGATAGTATACAACAACGACAATATAATATAGAAGAAAATTACAGAAAAATAACCACGAAACAACATAAAATACACAGGAAGAGGGATAGCAAAACAAGCCAACCCAGAAGGAACCACAATGCAATAGAGAACCCCACAACTCCACTATGTATCTATTTATTCACATCGAGCCTTAGCCATTAAATTTCATAAAATGGTAGAAACCCTTAAACAACAGATCATATGAAAAGCTTTGCAAATAGAATCATTTTAATGTAGAAAGATTTCCTTTGAAAACATACCTACTCCATATATATATAAGTATATGTACTAGTGAGGATTACCTAAAACACAGTTTTCTTTCAATTTACGAAGTTTCCAAAGATACTTTCCAAATAAAGACTTCCAAGTATCATTTTATGCAAGACTAGTGCTTTTCAAATATATTTTCGATGTAAAAGCCTTCAGATATAATCATTTCGAAAACCATTACTTTTCAATAATACTTCTCCAGTAAAATCTCGTAATCATGATCTCCTCAAGGTAAATCTGTCGGAACTTAGTCCGTACTCAAAACTTGTCTTGTCAATAAATGTAGTAAGAGATTAGTGCGAATATCTGGGTTTAAAAAACGTAATATTAACTCTTAAACAAATGTACTAAATATCAAACAAGAACACGGAAAATATAATGCAAAGACCAGTACACGGCATGTCCCCTCGTGCATACCCTCAAAATCACTCGGCACGGAATGTCCCCTCGTGCATAAATAAATAAATGAACACTCGGCACGGAATGTCCCCTCGTGCATAACCTCACAATCACTCAAAACGGAATGTCCCCTCGTACATAAATAAATGAACACTCGGCACAGAATGTCCCCTCATGCATAAATAATAAACACTCGGCACGGAATGTCCCCTCGTGCATAAATAATAAACACTCGGCACGGAATGTCCCCTCGTGCATAAATAATAAACACTCGGCACGGAATGTCCCCTTGTGCATAAATAAATAAATAAACACTCGGCACGGAATGTCCCCTCGTTCATAAATAAATAAATAAACACTCTGCACGGAATGTCCCCTCGTGCATAAATGAGTAAATACACAACAAATCGACGAAACACATCAACTGTAGGAACCATAAATCACAATGTCCCAGCAAGGGAATCAACAATGCAAACAATATCATAACAGCAAAGCAATAATAGAAAACACACCATCCCGGCAAGGGAGTCAACAATGAAAAAAAACAATACCATCCCGGAAAGGGAAAAACAGCTATAACCAATCTCGCATAAGCAATTAACTTTACGGAATAAAACTCAGCTCAAACGAAGGCCCATAAATAGGCAACATCAAAAAAACATCGGCAACATAATTATTTATCAATTAGACCCAAGTAGCACATAAGAGAAAAAGTCATATAAATCACAATTTAAGACTCACGGGCATGCTTGACTCTAACGAACGACTGTTCTAACTACGACTAAACAACTATAAAGCTAGATAACACTAATATAGTCAATTAAGCAGTTTTAGAAAGCAAATATAGCATGAAGGTGAGAGCAGTAAAATATTCAGTTAAGTCAATTAATATCAAATAGCCAACGAAGGAATCCCAAAAGCAAGTAATTCTAATTTAAGTAGCAAAGGATGAAGTAAACAACCAAGGATTCAATTATAACAATTACAACTCATACACATGTAACATAAGGACCTACGAATCCTAAAAGGTCGATCTATTAGCAAATAAGTCTGAGTACACACTCGCCACCTCGCATACACGTACTACAATCAACAAAGAAGACTCAACCCTAAGGGGGAGTTCCCCCACACAAGATTAGGCAAGATACTTACCTCAAAGACGACAACTGGAATACTCAAAAGTAGACTTCTCAGGCGGAAAGACCTCCGGACGGCTCCAAAACCAACTAGAACAACTTCAAAATGCACATAACACGTATAAGGAATGATTCCGAATAATGAAGTTCAATGTTTACTAATTTATAAAAATTGACCCACAAGTCGTCCCCCAGGCCCGCACCTCGGAACCCGACAAATTTTACAAAATCTGATTACCCATTCTGATACGAGTTCACCCATGCAAAATTTATCAAATTCCGATGTCATTTGCTCTTTCAAATCATAAATTTTCATTTTAGAAATTTTCTTTCAAAACCCACAATTCCCTCAACCCAAAACACAAATTAAATGAAATAAAACAAGAACTAATTCGTGAAATATAATCAATTCTAGTTAAAGAACACTTACCCATTCGAATTGAGTGAAAACCTTCGAAGAATCTCCCAAAACCGATCTCTAGAACTCAAAATGTATTAAAAATGGTGAAACCCCATTTTTTTTTTTGGAATTATAAACTGTGTGCCCAGTTAATTGTGCACTGCGATCGCGAACACTGGGGTGAGATTGCATAAAAGAAACTGTTGCTGGCCAAATGAGTTCTATGCGATCGCAGGGAAGCTAATGCGATCGCAGAGAGGAAAACAAAATGTTAGTGTCCCATCTTCCACTATGCGATCACGGAAAGGAGAAGGCGATCGCAGAGAAGGAATTTATTCGTTGCCCAAAAAATGAAGGCCTATGCGAACGCGGACTAGATCATGCGATCGCGGAGGAGGAAAAGAGGGGCTTCTGCGATCGCAGAGCAAATGGTGTGATCGCATACAAGGCAACAACTGGGCAGGTCAAGTTACTCTATGTGATCGCAATGAATTCTATGCGATCGCATAGAAGGAAACCAGAACAGGTTTTCAGCAGTTCTAAACTAAGGAAAAAGGACCCGACACCCATCTGAAACACACCCGAGGCCCCCAGGACCCCGTCCAACCACACACACAATTAATATAACATAACACGGACTCGCTCGAGGTTTCAAAACATATAAAATAACACTAAAACGACGAATCAAACCAAATATTAAACTTAGGCATTTTCACAACTTCAAATATCAAGACTCGCGTCGAAACCTATCGAATCAACCCGGACGACATGAAATTTTATAGACAAGTCCCAAATGACACAGCGGACCTACAGCCGCTCTCGGAATTCCATTCCGAGCCCGATATCAAAATTTCACCTGTCGGCCGAAATCGCCGAAAATCTAACTTTCGCCAAATTACCTCAAATCACCCTACGGACCTCCAAAACCAATTTTTGACGCACGCTTAAGTCCAAAATCATCATACGAAGCTGTTGACATTAACCAAAACTCATTCCGAGGCCGTTTACACAAAAATCAAACCTCCGTCAACTTTCATCACTTAAGCTTCTAGAAGTGAAATATTTCTCCCAATTCGACTCCGGATTAGCCAGTAACTGAATCTAACCACGCACACAAGTCGATATACACAATGTGAAGCTGTTCAAGACCTTACGCCACCAAACGGAGCTTAAATTCCCAAAACGATCGGTCGGGTCGTCACACTTATGGTTAAACTTATTAAATTTCTAAACCTTCAAATTGTCAACTTTTACCAAATAGAGCCAAGTCAATCTGGGAAACTCCAAATCAAAATCTAAACATACGCCTTAGTCCAAATGTACCATATGAATCTGTGGGAACCATCCAAACATGCATCCAAGATAATTTATCCAAAAGTTCCACCTTGGTCAACTCTCAACTTACAAGCTTCCAAAACAATAATTACTCTTCCGAATCAATGTTGAACTTCCCTAAAATCAAAACCAACAATGCACACAAGTTGTAATACATCAAACGGAGCTACTCAATGTTTCAAACCACCAAACAGAATGCCAATTCTCAAAACAACCATTCAGGTCGTTGCACATCCTTACAGGTTCAATCACATTACAATAAAGTTCTATATTTCCTTTTAAAAGAGAATCCGGGGCATAAATTTTGAGCTTCATCAAACATGGTACTATATCATCAAGAATCGCGGAAAGAGTATAGTCAGAAATCATAACAGAGTTAGCTTCATCAAAATTGGGGGAGCATTTTTAGGGAGCCTTCAAAATTCCATCAAGACAAGGATATTGCAATGTCTCAAAGCATGTCACAGTTTACGACTTAGAAAAACCACCTAGTTTATGCATTATCATATATTTAATAATTGCATTCTCTATATTTGACTAATTGCAAACAATGCATATTTTCAAAACTCAAATCTTTGTAATAGCCAAATGCTACATTGTCAAGCTCAACGCATATAAGTATCTAGTCCAAAAGGCATACCCAGACTCACCAACGTAGGAATGATAGGTGTAACACTATCAAGGATATACCCAAAGTATACATGATGAAATCACTATCTAAACATGGATAGATTTCGCAGAGCATAAATTCGTCAAGATAAGAAAGTATACATGATGAAATCAATATCTAAACATGGATAGATGCTGCAGAGCATAAATTCGTCAAGATAAGAATTCCCTTCCTTTGTTTCTTACGAGAGGCTATATATATATATATATATATATATATATATATATATATATATATATATACTAGAAGTTCAGTGCAAAATTTGAATGAGATATTCTGCCTCCTTATTTTGATAGGGATACGCACTGCCCTCCTACTTGCATGAGGCTAAGCTCTGCTTCCATACCTGCATAGGGCTAAACGTATCTGTCACTATTTGAATTGGTCTAAGCACGACCCTCCTATTTCCATGAGGCTAAGATCTCTCTCCACATCTGCATAGGACTAAATATTTCCATCACTGTTTGCATCGGGATAAGCATTATCTTCCTACTTGCATCAAGCTAAACCATGCCTCCACACCTGCCTTGGGCTAACATTTCCCTCACTATTTGCTTCATGACGCTCCTACTTGCTTGAGGCTAAGCTCTGCCTCCATACTTGCATAGGACTAAAACATTTCCCTCACTATTTGTATTGGGATAAGCATAACCATCTTGCTTACATGAGGCTAAGCTTTGTCTCCGTACATGCATATATCTAAACAGTTCCCTCACTGATTGTATCGAGCTAGTCATAGCCCTCGTACTTGCATAAATCTAAGCTTTGCCTCCACCATCGGATATGGATAACCATTGCCTTCACCTATATAGGGATAAGAATTGCCTTTATTATGTGCATACGACTAAGAACTGGCCTCATACTTATGTGAGACTAAGCTCTACCTCTACCTCTGCATAAAGCCTAGCACTACCTTCCTCCATTGTCATGAGGCTAAGCTATTCCCCCACTCTTGCAAAATGGCTAAGAACTACCTTCATTATCTGCATTGGCTAAGGCCTGTCATCTCTTCTTGTTGAATAGATGAATATCACTCTGTCATCACATCTCATGGACTAAACGATCGCCACACTATTTGAAGGTATCATAGTCATAAGCACCATTTGCATAGCCTAAGGACGTCATTCCATGGCCTATGGATCTCAAAGTTGCACATCATTATTCAAAGGCGTCGTAGTCCAAAGGTACCATTCTTATGGCCCGAGGACACCGTTTCATGGCTTGCAGATCCCTTAATAAATTCTTTATCGCCCAAGACATCATAGCGTAAGTACATCATCCTCATCCTCTGAAGGCTCCTTTCATGTTCTAAAGCGAATTTACATCATGTTTAAACATCCGCAGTAAATTACATTCTTTGTTACAACGCCTGACCGGTTGTTTTTCTTTCTAGATCCATGGTCCCTTATTTTAGACATCCCATATGTTCTTTGCATGTTTTATGATTTTCGGGGATTGTTGGTTTGGGTTTTTGCAAGGTTCTGATGAAATTCGGAACACTTAGCTCCGTAATAGTGACCTAAGGTGTCCATGTTTGACTTGAGTCAACACTTTGAGTATACGACCTCGGAATCAGAATTTGAATATTTCAATAAGTTTGTATAGTGATTTTAGTCTTTGGTATATGTTCAGATCTAGTTTCGAGTGCACCGAGAGTGTTTTGGTGCTTTTGGTCAGAAGTTGGTATTTTGAATGTTCTAGAATTTTCTATGTTTGACTTGAAGTGGACTTTGGTCTTATTGGATATCGATTGGTATTTTGATCCTGGGAGTAAGTTCGTTTGTTATATTAGACTTGTGTGTAAAATTTGTTATCATTTCGAGTTGTCTAAGTATGATTCATCCCGTTTTAGTTAGAAGACATTTGAAGTTTAAAAGTAGATTTATTTGGTTTTGAGCTGCGATTCTTTATTTTGATGTTATTTTACGTGTTCCGAGACTTCGAGCAAGTCCGGAATATGTTTATGGACTTGTTTGGTAAAATTGGATGAGGTCACGAGTTGATCGAGTGTGCTTTGGACCACCTAGAGCAAGGTTAAAGTTGGCAGATTTAATGGTGTCTGGTATGAATCGTGATCGCGGAGAAAGTCTTGCAATAGTAGAGGATTATGTAAGGCTGAGGATGATTTGTTTTACGCGATCGCATAGTGGGCATTATGATCGCGGATGGAGGCTTGGCAGTGCTTTGCGTTGTTTAGGTCATGAATGTGATGGGTTAGCGGCTTGGGCCAGGGAGGCAGTTGGTCTGTGCAATTACGTGGAGGTTTCTGCTATCGTGGAAGAGAAAATCCTAGGGGATTGTAGTGAAGCGCATCGCAATTTGAGGCTCACGTTCGTGGTGGGTATGGTATGGTAAGCATTCCTATTTGCGGGGGCCTTGTTGTGTTCGTGAATGGGAAGTCTACGGCAGAAGCATGTTTGTGCTTTGTGATCATGATGTTTTGACCTACGATGGTGAAGGGTAATACCTGGGCAGAATACAAGCTTGAATACGGGATTTAGGCTCATTCACCCATTTTTCCCTTGGCTTGGGCGATTTGGGAGCTCTTTCAAGGGGAATTTTCATCAAGTATCATAAGGTAAGTTACTTCTACCTATATGAGTTAAATACATGGGTTTGGTGTGGATTTTAACATGGAAATGAGTAGAATTTTGGGGTTTTGTTGAAAAACCTAGAATTTGGTAAAAATGAGATTTGACCACGAAATTTGATCTGGAATTGGGTATAAATTATAGATTTGAGTTCATAATGCCATGGGTAACATTTATCTTCAATCAGAATCCGAACACTTCCGGGCCTGGGATTGACTTTTATTTAATTTCTGAGTGGGGTCGGGAATTATGAGTTTTTGAGTGTATCTTGATTGCTTTGTACATCCCTTGACTAGTTTCGAGTTGCTCAGCGGTATTTTGAGGTGACTAGTGAGGTGTGGGAGCCGAGCAGTGGACTTGAAAGCAAGGTAAGTCTTGTTTAATCTTGTAAGAGGAAATTATCCCCTTAAGTATTTTAATTGTTTTGTCCTATGTGTTATGGGTGCTTCGTAATACGAGGTGATGAGAGTCAGTGCGTAGCTAGATTTATGTTTATGTCTAGGTAGATTTAAACCTACACCATACCTTAACTCTACTACTTAAATTAAACTAATATGTTTGATTACATGAATTTTTAGCTGAGGTTGAGACTAAAATTTAAGTATTGACCGAGCCTCTTTACATTGAATTTTATGGAATATTTGATGATCGGTAAACAATAATTTCTTCTCATATATTTCGATCATTATGTTTTGTTATGTTACCAGTAGTTTGGTTATCAGGATTCGTGCTTTAGATATTTTGAAGACGACTTTCTGGACTAGAATGGGCACTACAAGTTTCAAGTAATGTCCTTTGGATTGACTCATGCTCCGTCAACATTTATGGATTTGATGAATTCGGCTTTTAGGACATATCTTGACTCATTTGGCATTGTCTACATTGATGACATATTGATCTACTCACGTAGCATGGAGGAGCATGAGCACCACTTGAGGATATTGCTTCAAACTTTGAGGGAACAAAAGCTATATGCTAAGTTCTTCAAGTGTGAGTTCTAGTAGATTTTGTAGCTTTATTGGGGCATGTTGTGTCAGGTTAGGGTATTAAGGTTGATCCTAAGAAGATCGAGACATTTCAGAGTCGGCCTCATCCTACCACAACGACCGTAATCAAGAGTTTCTTGGGGGTAGCAAGTTATTATCGTCGGTTTGTGAAGGGTTTCGCATCTATTGCAGCTCCTTTGACTAGAATGATCTAGAAGGATTCTCCATTCAAATAGTTTGATGATTGCTAGGCGAGCTTTCAGAAGTTCAAGACAGCATTGACTATAGATCCAGTGTTGGTTTTGCCTTCCGGTTCAGGAATGTACCATGTGTATTGTGATGCTCACGCATTGGGTTGGTTTTTGAATTGAAGCATGATAGGCGAGTTATGGAATATGCTTCACGTTAGCTGAAGCCCCACGAGAAGAATTATCATGTGCTTGATTTGGAGTTGGCTGCGACAGTTCATGCCCCCAAGATCTGGAGGCATTATATTTATGGTGAGTCGTGTGAGGTTTTCATTGATCATTGAAGTTTGCAGCATCTATTTAGAAGATAAATCTTAATCTGAAGAAGTGCAGGTGGATTGAGTTACTAAAGGACTATGATATTACCATCATTTATTATCCAGGTAAATGTGGCCACGGATGCCTTGAGCATAAAGCCTGAGAGTATGGGTAGTTTGGTGTTCATTAAAGTAGAGGAGAGGCCATTGGGTTCGGACAATCATTCCTTAGCTAACCGACTTGTAAGGTTGGATATTTCGGAGCCCGGTTGAGTTCTTGCATGTGTTGTTTCTCAATCTTCGTTATTCGAGCGAATTAAGGCTCATCGGTTTGATGATCTGCACTTGTTGGTTCTTAGAGAGACGGTACTATGAGATGATGCCATGAAGGTTACTGTCAGCAATGATGGTGTTCTTCGACTCTAGGTCCATATGTGTTCCCAACGGTTATGGCCTGAGTGAGTCAATTCTTAAGGAGGCACACAGTTCGCGTTATTTCATTTATCCATGTGCCACGAAGATGTATCATGACATGAGGCAGCATTACTGGTGACGACGGATGAAGAAAGAAAACATTTAGTATGTGGAGAGATGTTTGCATTGCCAGCAGATTAATACAAGCACCAGAGGTCAATTGGCTTGCTGCAGTAGATGGTTATACCAGAGTGGAAATGGGAGCGCATCACTATGGATTTCCTGGTTGATTTGTCGTGGACGTTGAGGAAATTTGATGTCATTTGGGTCATTGCCGACAGACTGACCAAGTCTTTTCAGTTTATTCTGGTGACTACATATACTTCAAAGAGGTTGGTCTATGCGATCTCATGGAGGTTTCTGCGATTGCGGAAGAGGAAATACTGGGGTCCGTGATTTAAACCATAAGGTAACTGATTTCTACCTATAATAAGTCAAATTGCATGGGTTAGATGTGGATTTTAACATGGACATTAGTAGAATTTTGGGTTTTATTGGAAAACCTAGAATTTGGTAAATATGAGATTTGACCACGAAATTGGGTATAAATTAAATATTTGAGTTCGTAATACCATAGGTAACATATATATTCGAAAAGTTCGGAACCCGGGCATGTGGACCAGGGTTTTACTTTTGTTGACTTTCTTAGTGGGGTTGGGAATTAATTTTAATAGCTAAATTATAAGTTTTTGAGCATATATTTATTGGTTCGTACGTCTTTTGACTAGTTTCCAGTTGCTCGACGTCGTTTGGAGGTGGCTTGTAAGGTGTGGGAGCCGAGTAGTGGACTTGGAAGCAAAGTAAGTCTCTTGACTAATCTTGTAAGAGGGAATCAGACCCCGCATAGCAAGACATCGTTCCATATCATAAATCACAACCCGCATGGAAAAGACCTCGTTCCACAATATAAGTCACACTTGCACGGCAAGGACCTCGTGCCTCAATATAAGTCACAACTGATATGAAAATGAACCGAAGTTTAAGCTGAAAGTGTGCTAAAACTAAACAACTATCTGAACTTGTACTTGTCTGGTGTTATGGGCTATATTACCCCAATCAGGTAACTATAAAACTGAACTACCCTCATGTATAGTCATGCACTGCAAATTGTAGCTATATATGCGTATATAGCATGAATGAATGGTTTTATGGGCTATATACCCCCAACAAGTAAATATATAATCAACAGGCCCGACTAGTATTATAGGCTATCTCAATAGGCCTTGTCGGCGTTATGGGTTATCTCCCCCCAGCATATAATCAATAGACCTCGCTGGTCTTATGGGTTATTCCCCCCCCCCCCCCCCCCNGGCGTTTATACCCCCCCCCCCCCCCCCAGCATAATCAATGTAAGCATTTATGAGGCATGAGGCAATATAATATGGACTCAAGAGATCATGAAGGAAACCATAAACAGAATCACAAACGTAATCTGACGCTCGTCGTCCATAAGTTGGACAGAGGAGACTATCCCCATTTTAGGGAGAAACTGAGTGTGTACATGAGATGTTTGATACTAAGTCTAATTAAATCATTAGGATCCCTTTAGAATGAATTTAGAACCAAGAAACTCAAGATTTGTCCAATTCTTCGAATTTTTAAGAATTTTGACAGAGTTTTCTCTAAAACTTGATGATCCCAACAATACAGCAAGATCCATAATATATATGGGGATGGATGCCCAGCCAAGATGATAACATCAAACTAAAGGAGATCCAGTTATCTATAATAGTGTCAAATGATCGACAAAACGGAATTATGAACATAATGTCGGCTCATAGTGGCTAACTTGTAACATCAAAGTCAAAGCATCAACACATGATAATTAAGCTTATATAATCTTAGATGAAGCTATTAGGGTCATATGGGGGTTAGTTATACATAAAAACATCAATGGAACGGAACAAATGGAAGTCTGAATGGCATAGGCCAAATTGGCGATTTTCCCTTTTGTGTTTTGAAAATCCAACCTAAACTATTTTCTCTAATAATTCACATATGGAATTAAATAATATACAAGGATACAATACATACTTATATTTCCCTTAAACAACCTTTGAATGATCAAGAAGAAGAGCTAGAACATAGCTGCACCAAATCATTCGGAAAACGAAACGAAAACCCTACATACCTCCCCTTTGAACCACACACTTAATTATCCTTGTATATCTAAAATAAGGAGTTTAGAAGCTTCCTACCACGAATATCATTCCAAAACTCGACTTATAAGGAGAAAGGAGGATGGAAAAGTCTTACCTATGTCGTAAGAATCGCGTTGATGTGCTTGCCTCTTGGCTTTGAGTTACAGATGATGGAATTACTTGCAAAACCCTAAGGATGGGCTAAGGATGTCAAGATAAAGTTTTAGGTCTGATTTGGGTCTAAATGAGCCTTAGAGACGAAGGATACACCTTCATATATCAAGACAATCCCCAACCGACCATGTGGGTCCTAAAGGAAGTTTCTTGTGCAGTCTCGCAAAAACGCGAATGTATATCTACTCCGATATTGTATCGACAAACGGTTTAATGAATTGAAAACTAGACTTGTAAATCTTCAGTTTGGTGGGTAAATCACCCCATAATTCCAAGTACATTTGGATAAAATCTCAGTAACATTAGACCTAACATTTAAATAAAATTATGAACATAACTTGCGACATAATTTTTTGACTATTGTTTCATAACTCGTTTGACTTCAAAACTTAACACAAGACTATAATACAACTATAATACCTCATAAAATCACCTCCTTATCTTGTTAAGAACCCTAGTATCACCCAAAAGTACGGGTTATAATATTCCCAACTTGCCGACTTTCGACGAAACTTATTCTCTTCGATTCGTTTAGCTTCTAAACCTTCCAATCCTTTGAGTGTGTGCAGTTCATGATCTTAAATATTTATAAACTCTAAGGTAACTTGATTAACTTACTTTATGTACTTTCAAAGATGATATAATTTTTGAGCATACATAAACTGAATTACGATGTACGTTTACATACGAACACAAGAGGTGTAACACCCAATGCCTTTAGAGCACCTCAATCACAAGTCATGGCCATACCATCCCAACAATCACGTCTAAACCCACATATTAAGTAACAAAAAGTCAACCCTAGTCTCACAACCTCCAATAGTGGCTACACAAGAACTATGGACACGATCTACAATAATAAAATCCCCCAACGGGTGTAGACAGATAAATAGAGGTACTCATGAATCACGAGGCATATCCAAAAAGGAAGCAGAATAGGACTACACATACAAATAAGTAGGATGCGAATCAAATGAAACTGATGCGTCTCTATCACAAACTGGAACAATACATGCAATGACATTATCTAGTGTTGTGGTCTCAGTCCTCCCAGGGAAAGCATAACAACTGTCCTGGCATCCCCCCATCTTTAGCTGGATGTCCAGGTATCGTAACAACTAGAGCGGAAACCATAGCTTGAGTACTCCGCTAAGGCACACCCCCCGTGATTCTGGGACAATCTCTCACCATGTGCCTGAGATCCCCACTCTCAAAGAAACCTCTTTTTTTATGTGGCTTTGGGTGCTGTCCGGAATGAGTGCTCTGGAACCCATGGATAACTAGAGCACCACGTGAAGCCTGAAGTGCATACTAAACTGGATGACCAACAAAACCTCTACCATGACGTGCCTTTTCTCCATAATAAGGATCAGTAGATCCTCCTGATCCACGATGATTCTTACCATCCCTATCCTCCCTCTCAAGATCGTGGATACGCTCCAACCTCCTAGCGATCTCCACAACCTGCTGAAATGGAGTATCTGTCTCCAACTCCTCTGTCATCCCAAATTTGAGACCATAACTGAGTCCCTCAATAAATATCTGGACTGTCTCTTTAATAGTGGGAACCAAATAAGTTGCATGATGAGATAACTCGGCAAACCTCATAGCATACTCAGACACAATCATAGTCCCCTGACGCAACAACTCGAACTCGGTGCGCAACGCATCCTGAAGGGTCTATGGAACAATCTCCCTAAAACAAATTAGTGAACTAAGCCCAAGTAAGTGGCGTTACGCTAGCTGACCTACTCTCATCATAATCATGTCTCCATCTATATGTCGACCGCGTCAGTTAAGAAGTAGTAAGGGTGACCACACTCAACTCTACTATGCCCATAGTGCATAGAATACGGCGACACTAATCTTGAAAATGTTTTGCATCATCAGAAGTTGCTCCTCTAAAAGTAGGAGGGAAATACTTCTTGAACCACTCTAACCTCTTCTGCTCGTCCTCCGACGCCACTGCCCTGACCTTTGTCTGAACTGCTATCACGAGTTGTACTGGCATAATACCCAAAACCTGATCAACATGAGCTCGTTGCTCTAGAGTATGGGCAGTGAAAGTCTGAGCTCCTTCCCTAGCTTAAGAAATAGTTGGTGCAACTGAAATCAATCCCGCCTGAGCCAATGTACCAAACATGCTCAAAAAATGTGCCACAACCTCCTGAAGTCCAGGGGTACCAAGAGGCGCCTCAGGTGCCTGCTTCCAAACTGGAGCTACTGGTGACTCCTTCGTTGTTTCTCTAGCAGGTGCTCTAGCTGTAGCACGTGCCCCTCCTCGGCCTCTGCCTTTTCCCTAGCCACTAGCAACACCGGGCCCAAGGGAAGCTTCATCTATAATTGTAGCTCGTGTCCTCACCATTTGTGAGAGAATAGGGACAGAGACTCAAACTCCGAAATCAATAAAATCGCACGACAAGGAATGAAAGAGGTGAAGTTTCCTAATAGTTTTGTAGCATCTCGAAGATAAGTACATATGTCTCTGTACCGATCTGCAAGAATTTACTAAACTCGCTCGTGATTTGTATAACCTATGAACCTAGAGATCTGATACCAACTTGTCACAAGCCAAAATCCCACCTTAAAAATCGTGATAGCACCTAGTCTCTAAAACTAGGTAAGTCGATCACTTAAATCAGTTAAACCAATACAACATTATATTATGAAGCAGAGTTAAATATAAATGCGGAAGTAAAGGTGATACAAGCCAACACGGTGACATCACAACAAATCCCTAAGACTATGTAGTACATAGTTAGGAACTCTAACTGAATACGTAAAATAACTCAAATTGCAATACTCTTCGGATAGAGAATTGGTAGTATAAAGTAAGCAAAGGAATCTAAGGGACTGTGACGATCAAAGCAGCTCTACCTTGAATCCTCACGATCAAAGAACTCACACTGCTTGGGTTCCGCACTCTCCAGCTCTTGGATCTGCACAAAAATATGCAGATGCATAGTATGAGTACACCACAATCGGTACCCAGTAAGTATCAAGACTATCCTCAGTGGAGTAGTGACGAGGTTCAAGTCAAGACACTCACTAGTCAAATATAACTTGTGCAAAAAAATTAAAGACCGACAATAGGAAGACTAACATAAGGCAATAACTGAGTCTCATGAGAATAAGTGATAACAATTTAGATTAAATAAAGGTCCAATTTTGACGATAAGTCATCAAATTGAATCACACACACACGCGACACCTCGTTTCCATATCAATAATCACCCTCGCACGGCAAGACCTCGTGCCACAACATAAATCACCCCCCCCCCCCCCCCCCCCCCCACGAGAAAGACCTTGTGCCACAATATAACTCACGCTCGTACGGCAAGAACCTCGTGCCTCAACATAAGTCATACTCGTACGGAAAAAATCCATGTGCCTCAACATATACCATAATCTCATGGAAAAGACCTTGTGCCACACGTATACCATACCCGCAGCAGATACCAATAAAATGTTCAAAGGAACTTATCAAGAATCAACTAAAGTACTGCATGATAACAACTTTCTTTTTACTTCAATCTATTATATTACCAAACAAATCTATAGAATATGAGATAGCAACTCCACATAGGTAAATCCATCTTGGCAACCAAATCATCATGTAATAATATAGGCACATATTAGTGCATTGAAAACAACGCAACAAATTACGTAAAAATGCATGACACATATAAGAAAGTCATATCACCACATAAACATCATCAATAATGCCCCAGGCTATCACATATCATCCCCACATTGCCACCCTTATCTCACCGCGTGAGCAACAATAAAATAAATGCATGCCTTGTCTCACCACACAAGTATTGAAAATGTCGCACCATGTCTCACCACATGCCCAAACACGGTATACTTAGCCCCCCCTTAGCTATATGCATGTGCAATAATAATAATAATAATAATAATAATAATAATAATAATAATAATAATAATAATAATAAT